>LOJH01008362.1:0-13774 GCA_001685095.1 Ellobius talpinus | reverse complement strand
ACCTGTCTCTGCCTCCTGATTGCTGGGATTAAAGGCATGCACTACCACCACTTAGCTACAAAGAAACTCTTATAAAAGAAAGTATTTAATTGGGGCTGGCTTACAGTTCAGAGGTTCTGTCCACTGTCGTCAAGATAGGAACCATGGCAGTACCCAGGCAGACATGGTGCTGGAGAAGGAGCCCAGAGGTCTCCATCCTGATCTGTAGGTAGCAGGCAGAGAGAAAGAGCCACCAGACCTGGCTTGAGCACCTGAAACCTCAGAGTCCACCCCCAATGACGCACTTCTTCCAACAAAGCCATACTCCAACAAGTCCACACCTCTTAATAGTGCCCCTCCCTGGGACCCCATGGGGGCCGTTTTCATTCAGACCACCACAACCTATCTCCACCCCAGCACTGGGTTACAGACGCGCATCACCATGGCAGGCGTTCGCTTGTGAGCTGGGGCTCCAAACACAGGTCCTTAATACTAACATGGCAAGGAGTTTACTGACTGAGCCATCTCCTCAACTCCTTTGGGTAGTTCTCAGTAGAAGGTGCTAGGAAAGCACCGTGGCTACAACTGTTACAGCCACTCATTTGTCCATCCAAATGCTATGTATCATCTTTATTTTACGCAACATTCAAAAGAAATAGGAGAAATTCAATGGCTTTGTCTTCTTTGCCGGTGTTTGTCCTTTGAGCGGTAGAAGTTTTAGAAACTCAAATTCTAGTTGTCATCATAGAGCCTTCATCCAGCAACTGATGGAAGCAGATGGAGAGACCCACCGCCAAGCGCTGGGCTGAGCTCCAGGAGGCCAGTTGAAGAGAGGGTGGAGGGATTGTGTGAACAAGGGCGATGGTCAAGATGGTGTCAGGGAAACCCGCAGAGAGAGCTGACCTGAGCTTGTGGGAGCTCATGGACCCTGGACAGACAGCTAAGGAGCCAGCATGGGACCCACCTAGGCCCTCTGCATCTGGGGGACAATTGTGTCATTTGGTCTTTTGTGGGGCCCCTAGCAGTAGGACCAGGACCTGTTCCTGATGCATGAACTGGCTTTTTGGAACCTATTCCCTCTAGTGGGATGTCTTGTTCAGCCTTGATGCAGCAGGGAGGAGCTTGTTTGTGCCTCAGCTGGATGTGCTATGCTTTGTTGACTCCAGTGGGAGGCCTTACCCCATCTAAGTGGAGACAGAGGAAGAGTGGATGGGGGAGGGAGTATGGAGGAGGGGAGGGGAGGAAGAAGAAGGAGAGGAAGGAGGGGAAACTGGTTGATATGTAAAATAAATTTAAAAATGACAGGACAAAAAGAAACTCAAATTCGAAATTTTATTAAAACAAAGATGCTTGGCAAATCCCCAGCAAGCAAAGCGAGACACTGGCAGTCAGAGCTGTTTTGTCCGCTCAGCCAGACTGCAGACAAGAATGAGGTATGTGTCCTGCCAAGGTGAGAGAACACACAGCTGTGACGTGGACGCTTTTAGATTGATGTTGAAACTGAAACTTTGAAACACAGACTGTCATTAACAATGACTCTGCTCATCTTTTCTAATGAGAACCAGTATGCAAGTTACTCTATCTCTACAACAGGAGCTAGATAAATCAGTTGCAGAGACAGGGGGGGCGTGAAGGACACCTTGCTGCTGGTGGTGAATCTGACTCGCTTCTTAACTTGAGGGGTCATGAATTTGCTTAACTTGGGCAGAAGTAGCTTTGACACCAATATATCTTTTTGATCCAAAGTCTAATCAATTTGCTTTAGGGGAGATCTTTATAAGTTTCACTAATGTAAAGGTAAGTAATAAAGAAAAATTCTCCTTTGACGATATCTTTTTGTTGGGTCCCTAGAGGACAGGCCTTCGCACCCCCACTTGATCTGTTTTGCACTCCTGCGGTTGGTTGAAAACAGGAACAAAAACAGGAACAATCTGTTGTTTTCAGCAATGTTTCTAAGGATGTTTACCCCTAAGCCATTGAGTTATGTGATGAGCTTCCTGCTTTGGCTGGTTTGGCCTCCCCTGCTGAGGGCTATATATACTGTGTGAGAAAGTGGAATAAAGGGCTTTTCTGGAGAACCTGAAGTTGTGTTGCCTGTTAATCCCAACATCCCTTGCTCAGAAGAACAGCAGTTGCCATGCTGGTGCAGCACTTTTTAATTTTTTTGTCTATTTATTGATTTTATACATAGATGCATGTGGACGCTTTCACGTGTGAGGACTCTTGAATGCCATGGTACACGTGCAGAAGCCAGAGGTCAGTCATCGCCGTCCAGCCTTTCTTTCTGAGACAAGTCGCTGTGGCCTTTTGCCGCCGTGCTGAGCTTCTGTGGGGGGATGATCTCCTGGCTCCAGCTCCCGTGTGCTGGGATTGCAGACATGCGCTATACCCAGCTCTCAGAGCCTGAAGCTTTCATTCCAGTGCTTTCACCTGCTGAGCCCATACCTGGCAAAGTAAGTTGCCTTCAAACATGTCATTGTCCTGCTTCATCCTCCTGAATGCTGAGATTGCAGGCAGACACCATTATATCTAGCTAATGTTAGTTGTTTTTTATTAATAAAAAATCATTCAATTTTTTTTTTTTTAGTTTTTCATGATAGGGTTTATGTGCAGCCCTGGCTATTCAGGAACTCACTCTGTAGACCAGGCTAGCCTCAAACTCACAGATCTGCCTGCTTCTGCTTCCCAAGTACTGGGATTAAAGGTGTGCACCATCTCTAACTGACTTAATATGTAAAAATTTTGGCCCATCTTATGTAAACCTACGTCTTCAACCATGTTACATGAAACTTAATACAAAGGAAGTATTTCAATGGAAGTTTTACATTGTAATCAGCATGTGCTATAAGTAAAATCTAAACACTAAGCTTCCCTGACTTAATATGAAAAATTATATAAAGCATCTCATTTACAATTTTTAAATCGAATGTTGGAATGAGACTACTAGGGGTATTATTAAATGAAATATATCAATAAAATCAATTTCACTTACTTTTTAATGTGAATACTAGAACACTCGTGTGCATGTATGTGTGTGCATGCACATGGGAGTGGAGACCAGAGAACAGCACAGATGTTCTCGGGAGCTTCCACCTTGCTTTTAGACAGGGTATCCTCCTGGTATGGAACATAACAAGTAGGTCAGGCTGTCCAGTAAACCTCAGGGGTCTGCATGTCTCTGCCTCCCCAGGACTCAGAAGATGCCATCCCTCATGTCCCCACCATGGGTTCTGAGGGTCAAACGTGGGTCCCCATGCTGACACAGCAAGCTCTTTGCTGACTGAGCCATCTCACCAGCCACAGACACTAAAGCACTGATGTACAAAGGTGACGTGCACTGTGTTTTTATGGGCTAGGTCTCATCAAGAATGAAACTGTTGGGAGGGGGATAGCCCAGTAGAGGAGACTCTAAGTTTGATTGCTAGTACGAGAGAGAGAAGAGAGAGAGAGAGATTGAGACACACAGAGAGAAACTATAAACAGTGATTTCTTCACTCAGGAAGCTGAGGCAGGAGGATGATAAGTTTTACAGATAGGCCTTGTCTCAAAGCAGAAAAGATTTTACAATCCCTGTGCTTGTCTCACATGCATGAGGCAGCAGGCTCATTCCCCAGCAACCTAAATGAGGAAAGGAGAGAGGGGAAAGAAAGGGGTAAAATAAAAAGAAAGGACAAGAACATGGGAGTTTAGGGACTGAGATTACAGCTCATTTAGAGTCCTTGCCTTGCACAAATGAGGCTCTAGATGCAATCCCTACCTCCCCTCACACACCACCACCACACATAAAAGTATACACGCATGCACTCACACAGGCATGAAAGAATTTACAGAAGAGGCCATCAAGATGGCTCAATGTGTAAAAGGCTCTTGCCACCAAGCTTGGTGACCTGAGCTTGAACACCAAGGCCCACATGGTAGAGAGGACTCACTCCCTCAAGTTGTGCTTTGATCTCCACAACACACACACATAAATAAAGCAGATAAAAGAACATGTAGAAATGATAGAAAGGGCTAGAGCCACGCCCTTGGAAGCAGTGCTTGGAACTGCGCTGCAGGCTCCCCAGGAGCTGCCACCCTAAAAAGGCAGGACTGGGGAAGCCTCTTCCATGGCTTGCTGACTTCCATTGCTATAGCTTCAAATGCTCATGGTACACCATTCCCAGGAGAGCCAGTCCAGGGAGAAACAGGTCCCATGATCTGCCTCTTGACAACGACAGTGCCAGCGGCTGGCCAATGGACACACTGTCAAGACTGCAGAGGTGAGCCTGCCCACACAGCACCGTGCAGATGCCTTCCAAAGCCCATGCCAGTCTATCAAGACTGCAGCACGTGAGAAACAGCCCTGAAGCATCCTCTCCCAGATCCCCAACCTCCTCATCTGGTCAACACTCTCACGTCAACACTCTCTTCTTCAGGAAGCCTTCCCCGATTTCCACAGACTACACGGAGCAAGCTTCCTTCAGCTAACTGATTCTTGTGTGTTTGTATTTTCCCTCTGATAGACCATGAGCTCCATGAGGAGGCCTAGGCCTGCTCATTCACAACCACTTCCTCCACGAGATGCTAAATTAGCAGGGAATGAATGAATAAACATGAAGATTTGAACCCATCTTTCTCATGCCACAGACTTCCTTCAGAAGCCACCTGCAGGCTACCAACAGGTCTGGCACCTGTCAGTGAGAAGACTGTGATTGGCACTTCCCTCACTAGAAGACAAGCTTGCCATCTTGGAGAAGAGCTTGGGGCTGTTTCTAAGAAACAGAGGGAGACTGTAACTTGCACAATAGCTTTCAGGAAAATGCCACCGGCTCTACAACACTGGGCTCAAGTCCAGGCTGTCTGTCATCAGCCAAGGAAAGGCTGGCGAATGTAGTACCAGGCACGGCCCATGGCACACCCAGACAGGGCTACTGCCATCAGGACACCAGTGAGGGACTGAGAGAAAGAGCGGGTTGTGCAAACAATGACATTTTGCACATGAACATTTCCATGCCTCGTGACGCTCCTTCAAATATGGTGACTCACCATGCGCTGCCTGTGGAAACTGAGGCACAGAGAAATGAGCACCTTGCTGAAGGGCGAGTGTCAAGTCCTGGTCATGAACTCAGGCTGTCTTGGGCTATGATTACAACAGTGGCTGTGGAATTGCACAGGGACAAGTTCCAAGTCATCTTTTGCCACTCGGCCACCACTGGTGCTTTGTATTTCCATCTCCATTTTCTCAAGTCTGATACACAGAGGCTGCTTTCTGACTCACAGGCTTGCCGTGGGGCTTCAAAGAAGAGGTTTGAGTGAACAACTTAGGCCAGTTGTGGGAGTGCAGGCCTATAATCCTAGTGCTCAGGATGAAGAGGCAGGAGGACTTCAAAATCAAGGTCAGCCTGGGCTATATAGAGGAGGGAGCTGAGCTCCATGCCTTGCGAAGATGACCGATTTAGTAAACAATGTTTGTTACGCTGCTCTTTCAAGCTTAGGATTTCTTCCATTACCACAAACTGCCTGCCGATTGTTCAAACATTAAGATGGTATTTCTCATTTACCCTAGCATGTTTCTGGAAAGCTGAAGTGACAAGACTGAAGGAGGGAAGTCAACAGACGTTAGATGGACAGTGCACATCCCAGGGCAGATAGATTCGCTGTACACCCTCCCTAGAGACAAAATTGCAAATGGCATTGCAAAATGGCAAAACCGACTTAGACTAACCTTCAGCAAAGATTCTGCGGATAACCCACATGCTGGAATGGAGCACCATCAAAGAAGTAGTTGCACCAGGCCCTTGACAGGATGTGGAAGACCACAGAGGACAGTGACAGTATCAAGATTTCTTTAGCGTGGCAATGCAAACCTGGAATCCCAGCACTCAGGATGAGACAGGAGGAGTACAAGAGCCCAGGGCTATGGTGAGTGGAGAAAACAAGCTCCACGTGGCTCCTGGGCAAGCTTCTGGGCAGCTTGGCTTTCTTCGCCAGGAATCCTTCTGGAAGCCCCCTCTCTGAGGCCACCTCTAGCACTCAATATCCTTAAAGACAAGGGCCTCCAGAGTGTGTGTCTAGCCTCAGCCTTTCCCCTGAGTTTCGGGTGGCACATGCCTGATGCCCACTTACATTCCAGCTGTAGGACATCAAACAGGACTCTAAACTCTCAATAGCCAAAACTCAGCCCTTGGCCCTTCCCTCCCAAACCTCCAGCTCTCCATTACCACAGCCTTGAAGCTTAGAAGATGGCCAAGTCCTAGAAATCAGCCTTGGTTCCTACCCCCTGCCTCCACCCCCCACCCTCCAATCAATCATCAAGGCCTCAGATGAAACCCCTATAACCTCCATCCTCTCTCAAATGACCCTCAGGAGCCTCCTAATTGACTTCCCTGACACACCAGGCTCTCTCCCTAGTTTCCCCCTTCCTTAGGCTGTGTTTTCTACTGCTGCCTCCTCTTGGCCTAGACTCTGTAGGCTTTAACCTCTAACTGCGGACTTGCACCAGCAACTTGTGAAGACCTTTGAGAGCTTTGCAACCTTTGATGAGGCACTGGGCCTCAGCACTCACTCTGGGGCTTCCTGGCCCTCCAGCCTGCAGTCTGCCACACTACCCCATCTGCTGCTCTAGCGAGTCCCCTCGTGATTGTAAAGTAGGCAAGTCAGACATGTGACTTCCAGCGGGAGCCTCCATTGGGCTCCTCTCCCTCAGACTGGCCTCCACCCTCCCCCTCTCTAGCTCTTCCTCCTCCCATCCACACCTGGCTTACTTGAGTCCAGGAGTGCTGACTTCTTTCTCTCCTTCCACAGTGACGACATGTGACCTCCTTAGATCTGAATCACAGCCTACTTTTTGTTGGCCCTTCTGTTAGGGACACTTCTCCACCGGGCTTTGCCTTGTCCACATTTCTGTGTCATCTTATAGTCACCTCCTCAGAGAAGTCTTCCCCAGCCACCGTGTCTGTAGAAGCTACTCCAGGGCTCCAGGAAAGCTGTAATGTGCCCACAACCCTTAGCCCAGCTGCCTTTGTCTCTTCTCTGATTGTGTGTGTTTCTCTCCTAGTTTGATGAGGCAAAAACTGCTATTCCCAGGAGTCTCCTTGTACCTCTAACAATGCCTGGCAAGGAGAAAGCTGTGGAGAAATAGTCACCCAGTGAATACACAAATGATGTGATGATTAGGATCACTTTTATGGCACTTGTGAAATTTTCTGTCCATGTGAAAATTTCTGTCCGTGAAGACAATGTAGTGTGTTTGTTTATATTACAGAACAGTAGTCAGCAATGAAAAACAATAAGCAGCAAATAAATGCACTAAAAATCTGTTGAGCAAAAGAAGGTAGGTCCAAAAGACTATATATGCCATGTGACTCTACTCATATAAAGTGACAGATAAAATCAATCTATGGGGTTAGAATTAGATTAGTCATCTCTGGAGTTGGAGACTAACCAGAACAAGCAAGCATACAGAAGGTTTCTGTAAGAATGAAGCCACTCTGTCCCTCCTGTAAGTTAAGATGCACAGGTTTATATATTTGCTAAAGTTCATCAAATCTGTCTACATTCCTGTATGCATTTGGACCCAAAGAAAAGAATCCGCATTAACCAATAGTAACTATGTTTCATTCTGCTTGGGGTCCCCTTTACCCAAGCCCCCTCTTCATTACCAAGCCAGGAAGTGATTATCATTTGCCCAGTAGCTGCAAATTGACTGGCAAGAGAGGCTCAGGGAAGTAGGGCACCTGGTGTGAGCATCTGTGCCCAGAGCCAGGCTCTGTCCCTCTTCGTGGGTAACAGAGGAGGAGAAAGCCTTGATCTAGTCCTAGAAGAGTATGATCAGCAGCAGTGGGTTCCATATTCCTACAAGGACTGTGCTCTGCAGGGAGTCGGTTAGGGGTACCTCAGGTGAATCACCTCCTTGTGGGATGAAGCCTCTTCCCAAGCAATGGCATCAGCTTAGCCTGTTGCTTCCCCAGGGCTGACATTAAGCTCCCTCTGTGCTTTCCAGCAAGTTTTAAAGGGCCTGTTTCTGCACGCCCACGCCTTCCCAGAAAGATTGGTATCTTGGGCACCTAGGCAGGACGCTTGGGCCAGCAAGATTGTGTGAGCAATAAGCCTATGACGTTCTGCTCACATCAGGGAAACTGTCATGGGTCAGATGGGCCCAGTACAGAAGTGAGAGCCTTTGAGAAGCCACATGGGGTCAGGGGGAAGTGAGTGGGAGGTGGCCCCAGTTTGTTCAGGAATGGTTTCTGCCATTGGCCCTCCCCAAGCCCTCAGCTCAATCTTCACAGGAAGGCAAGGCAAAAATGCCCAGATAAGGGAGGGGCGTGGCTTCCTCAGGAGGAACTTGGAGCTCTGGGTCCAGTGATGACCCAGTTGAACTAAGCACTGGAGACTTCCTGTGTGTACATGACACTCAGCTCTTGTCTGCGTTAATGAAAATTCCAAGGATAGATCTCAATACATAAGAAGAAAGAACTCATGTTCTACCTGTCTCTTACATCTCTCTCAAATGACAGTCCAAGAAGCCAATGCCCTGGTTCTGATTCCAAATCCCATTGGCTATACGCATGCTCTTAAGGGCATCCTTAACCTCCTTGAGTCTTTGTTTGCCTGAATGTAAGACAGGAAGACTAGTTCTTACTTTTAGGGTTTATTGTAAAAACCAATGTGCACATCATTTAGCACAGTGTCTGCCACATTAAAAATCCCCATAAATGAGCTTAATCCACCAAGTAAGTACTCACTTTAGGTACCATATCTCATACCAGGAATGGTTTACTTAAGTCAATAATTCAGCTGAACTAGGTGACTGGCTTAACTAGAGCAAAAATGGTATATCTCCCGAATAATTAACCAACAAATATGACCTGCCTGGTTTCCCTGGAATGTGGCCAAGCTGACTGTCTATCTTGGGAGTGATGCTGATTCATAAAGCTGAGTTCTCAGTTATGAATTGAGAAGTTCAGAGCTGACAAAGGGAGGCCAAAAATGAAATTTTCAGAAGACTGTCTCTAACTCTATAGATAAGAATTAAATGTTTGAAAAGTTAGGATTTAATCTAATAGGATGACATTATGGGAAATAGGATTCTTTCTTTACCTTCCTTATGATTTTTTTGTTTGTGTGAGATAGGTTATTATTACCTCATTCTGGCTGGTCACAAATTCAGTGGTACTCCTATTTCAGTTTTTAGGTGTTAAATTTTCAAGTTTTGAGTGAGCACCTCAATACCTATTTGGAAACGGATTTCTGCTCTGAGTCGGGATGGGATCTTTGTCTCGCGGAGCTTTCTGGGATACAGGTGCTGTCTCCAGAAACAATGAGCTCCTGGCTCTGGGGCAAGGATGAGCCCTTAGCATGACCCTTTCAGGCCAGCGTCTATGCAGCTTCCAGATGTGTACACACACGAAAACTACCAAGGAAGCTTGCTTTTCTTCTCCCCTGCTTCTAATGAAGAAGCAGGCTGGGGAAAGAGTTTTCCTTGCCTAAGGACACTCAGGAGGTGGTACCACCAGAGCTGGGCCTCTCATCCTTTGCTCCATCCAATCCAGTCTACTCGGGCGAGTCTCTATGACAACGGACGTCCACCAGTCCCAGCTCACGACTGGGTGTGTATGTGGGGGGGATTCTTTACAGAGTATAGATTCTGGGGTTCCATCCAGGCCTCACAATCCAAACTTGCTGTGATGGTTTTTCTTAAATCTCCCTATTGAAAAGACAGGTATTAGATTCAGAAAAAGTTACCTGGAAGTGCAGGAGAGAAAGACTTGACCGGCAAGAGGCCCATGGGGTCTTCAGCCAACCTGCAAAAGATGGCAACCTACAGGGAAGTGCTTGGGGTCACATAGCCCTCATACTGTTCTGATGGACCAAACTGCCTATGAAAGCTGTAGGCCTCTGCTGGTACCACAATGCAGCAGCACTGGACTCCATTCATGGCCCCTAGGGTTTCTTTCCACCCTAAAGTGATCCGACCCAAATTAAGGAGAATTTCTGCAACCCTGTGGAGTTCTCTTCTCAAGAACCAAACTGGGCTCCACCAGGTTGCTAGATACAGCTGTTAGTGTAACACATCCACCCGGTGCTGGGCTCCTGACATGCCACAGGTCATTGAACCAGGCTGATGAAGTTGCTGCTTTGGGGTTTCCTGGGTCACCAGCATCCTGCCTGCTACAGCATGAGAGGACCTGACAGAGTCCCGGTTAGTCTTGACAAGAAGACAGCTTCTAACAGGAGGAATGTCTGCCTATGTGGGCAAGCCACAGTCTGTTTTTAGGCTGCTCTGCCTTAATGTGCTGGTTGAAATGATAACAGGTTTCACCACACAGACTGACATACAGTTGTCCCCACTGGCCACTGTCTCCCAGGCTTAATTTAAGCTCAGCGGGGTTACTTCAACCCAAGGTGGCATATACAAATAAGAGGCTGAGCCCAGGCAACCATCACCTCCCTGCAACACCCCCAGCCCCGAGAGTGAGTCAGAGGGACTGGTGATGAGGACACACACATACACACACACATACACACAGACACGCACAGACAGACAGACAGACACACACATATATACACACAGAGAGACACACACATATACACACATATACAGACACATACACACAGACACACATACATACAATGAACATGTAGACATACACACATACACACACAGACACATGAACACACAGACATGCACACTCCACACATACACACATACACAGAGACACACACAGGCACATGCATACATACACACACACATATATATACACACACAGATACTCCTGCACTCCACACAGACACACAAACACACACACTCCAGCCATATACACACACAGACACACAAGCAAACACATTCACAGATACACACACACACACACACACACTGGCCTGATTACTGTTGTCAGCAGAAAGGCTGAGAGCTCAATGTAAACATGAGAGCACAAAATTCTGAGTACAGGAGAAGCCACTTAGAACTCCACAGAGTGGACATTCCTGTGCCAGAGGTCTCCAAAGTCAGGAGACTGTGCCCCCAAGTTTACAGGACAATCCACTGGCATGGAAGAACATAGTAGAACCTTCACAGGATTTTAGTTATTTTTCTCTATTTTTTAATTGTTCTATTTCCTTTGTATTTTTACATTCTATTTGTCTTCTTGCACAGCAGTCAGAATAACGAGCGATGTTAAGGCGTTCTTATTCCACGCCAGGCAGCATTCAGAGAGCTTATTTATATATAATGTCTGCTTCACCCCCACAGCCTCCTACAGCTACAGAGAGATTGGCGGACTCTGCCCACACCACACAGTTGACCAACTACAGAGCTGAGACTCAAACCCTGTGATTTGCCTACAGAATTTAAATGCATTGCTCTCCTACTCTGTTTCTCATATAGAAATACAATTTGCATTAAGACATTTTTATTAGCAAATATTGATTACATAAAATATCATATATCATTGTGACATTTGCATATGAGCAAATAGTACGCCTTGATCTCATAATTTACAAATTTAAACAAATATACCTTGAAACTGTCTGCCCAAGATTTGAAAAAAACTTTTACTAAATTTATGTGTATGAATGGTTTGTCTGCATGTCGGTATGTGGGCCACATGCATGTCTGGTGCCCAAGGAGGTCAGATATGGCATCAGATCCCCTGGGACTGGAGATGCAGACAGTTGTGAGCCACCATATGGGTGCTGGGAACTGAACTGGATCCTCTGCAAGAGCAGCAAGTACTCTTAACCACTAGGCTTTCTCTCCAGCCCCAGAGCCCTTCCAATGAAGGTTAGGAGAGCACGTGCTTGTAGAGACACATATGTGGGTCCAGAAACTGAATTCACGTTCCTGGGCTTGGCAGCAAGTGCTCTTGTTCAGTAGGTCGCCTCTGTGACTCCTGCTCAAGATTTTGAGGGGTTTTTGTTTTGTTTTTCTATTTTTCCTGAAACACGAGCTCACCGTATAACCCCGGTAAGCCTCACACAAGACATTTCTATCAATGCTGGAATTCCATCACTCACCCTCATCGGAGAAACTTCCCGAGGTAGATGGAAATTAATGAAAGATCCACAATTGCATGGCATGCAGAGAGTGAGAGACTGTGGGGCACTGAGCCCTAAATATGATGTCTGCACTAAAGCTCTCCCCTTAAGGCTCAGGGATCTGGGCAGAGGAGGAGAGAGAGTAAGAGTCAGAGGTGGTGGATGAGTCTCCAAGGGAACAGAATCTTCTAGACACAGCAGGTCTGACGCAGATAAGAACTCACAGAGACTGTGACAGGACACACAGAACCTGAACGTACTCAAATCAAATAGAAATCCCAGCACTGAGAGGGGAAGTGGACATAAAGTCCCACCCTTAACTAAGAAGCTATTTGCAACTGACAGCTGCTGGGAAAGGAAAACTGATTTTCCAACGATGTATCGCTGGTACATCAACCACACTCCAGGACAGGGCATGGAACCCAGGCAAAGTTGGCTAACACAGAGCAGACACCATGTTCTGTTCTCTTCTGTTTGGTTTGGTTTTGTTTTCGTGCACTTTTTGTTGTGTTAGCCTTATTTTTTCGTCTTATTGATTTTCTTTACAGTTCGTCTTGATTTTGGTCATGTTTGTTTTTCCTGTTAGAGAGAACAAGAAGGTGGATAGGCAGAGAAGCAGGGAGAGTCTGGGAGGGGTCTGGGGAGGGGAAATATCAAAATACATTATGCAAAAAAATCAATAAAATATTTTTTAAAAACAAACAAAAAAGAATGTGCTTGTTCAGTAGGTGGACTATTGAGTTGCTAGGCTTCTCACAGGCTAGGTAGGCAATCCACCGCACAGCTGCCAGCCTCAGCACCAACGTTCACTAACGTGACCCTTTAGCTGATTACCTTGGGCTCTGAGCAGATAATTACCTCATCTGGAAATTGTAATGACTTTATCCCTTCCCTTATTTGCTTTGTTTTTTGTTTTTGTTACAATGGCCAGGACCTAACTTCCTGTAGCTAGGTTTTAGCACTGTGCACAGTGAGTATGCATGGTAGCAATGGGCTCTCTTGTATTACTCCTGACTTCACTGAATGCTTTACGCTTCTACCGTTAATGAGACATTTTGGATAGGATGATTTTCAGGGTTTGCTTAGATTTTAAAATCAGCCATTGGTGTTAAATTTAATTGGGTATCTTTTTATGATCTATTCTGATAACCATAATTATTTCTACATAAATGTATTATTGAAAAGGATTTTATTGCTAGATTTCCCCATGTTGAACTATCTTGAAAGCTTTGGAATAAACTCTGATGAATACTTTTTATTATATTGATAATTCAATTTAGTATGATTTACCTAGGATATTTGCATCTGAGCTCATAAACATATCAGATTACATTTTTCTCTTATTCTTTTATGTTGTCCACACCATTTTCTTGAATTATCAAATGGTGCTAGCTATGTCAAATGAACCCAATCATCATTCTTTTTTTTCTCATGCTTCTAATACAGCTAATAAAATATATGGAAATGCTTAGACCTTTTCTGTAACTTAATTCTAGAATAGTCTGTCCCAGTGTCTTTCTCTCAAATTTGAGGAAGAGAATGATGTAATGATCTGCTCTGTCTCTTTAAGAGACAAGCCATGCCCACTCCCCCTTGCTGAGACAGGCTGATCTTTAGCTTCCAGCCTGAGTTCTCTCTCTTTTCCATTTCCCTCTCAGAGAGGCAGCTTTCGTCTCTCCCTTCTCTCCTCTCTCTCCCTCCCTCCCTCCCTCTCTGCTCTTCTCCCCTTCTCCCCTTCTCCCCTCCCTTCCATAACCACTAAATAAATATCCAACCTCAC
>LOJH01008361.1:15401-29703 GCA_001685095.1 Ellobius talpinus | reverse complement strand
AATCAAGATGTGAGAGTTAGTCAGTAAGAGGCTAGAGCTAATGAGCCAGGCAGTATTTAAATGAATACAGTTTTCTGTGTAATTATTTCCGGTGTAAACTAGCTGGTTGGGAGCCGGGTGGCGGGAAAGCAGCCCGCTGTTCCCTTTTACTACAATACTTCTAGTCTTCTCTAATGTGAAGAAAGGAAACCTGAAAGTGTAAGTCACCTTAATTATATAATATATACACACACATATGGCATATAATTTTTATGATTGCCCTCAAACTGAAAAACACAGGGCTCATGTACACAGCTGAGGTCCCAGACATGAACTGGAAGTTCTTTAAAACTTGAGACATAAGTTGTTTCTAAAGCTTTCCCTCATCTCCGTGAGCTTAGTGAGAGGGATCTCACGTGGACACAAGTAAAGAACTAGACAAAGTGCGTGAAATAATGACGCCCAGGGCACTGACCAACCAGACAACAATGACAGAAGAAGCAGAAAAGCAGAGGGGCCCTGCTGCTGCTCAGTTCACATCTGGAAAACATTTCCAGTCACAGTGAAGAGAAAAGGAGCCCAGGCCCTGTTCCTGCTCTCACTGAAGTGGTAGAACTGGAAGTCCTAGGAATTCAGTGCAATAAGAGATTTCATGGGAGATCGCAGGAAATGGGAAACCAGTGGAGAGAGCATTTTAGAATCTTCAGTGTCTCTGTAAGGACTTAGCCGAGTTCCAGTCAGAACATGTTCACAAAGGAAACCCACTATCTAAAAACTTTTGGTGGAAAACAAACATTTTTCCCATCTATTATTCATCTTTTCATCAAAGTATCATTTCTTGTCTTCTTCCCAACAGAGAAAAGTAGACTATCAGTAGTATGTTATGAAGGATCACTTTTTCTTTGTTGAAGGCATGAGAGCTCATTGACACACCGAGAGTTTTACAAGCATCTCTCTATGTGGCCATATTGTCTTGTGTGTTCTCTGTCCAGTTTCTTCTTCTTAATGAAGGCACAACCAAGAAGCTGGCATTGACAAAAACCATCAATGCTATCAGGATTTCCCTTTCTGTCTGTATTCATGTCTTGAAGTTCTATATGATTTTATCACATGCATAGGGAACAGACAACATCTGGAACTCTCCCATTACCACAAGAGTCTCTTCTTCCCCTTTAAATAACCACATCTGCTTCCTCTCCATCCTACTCCAACCCTCAGTAATCGCAAATCTTGTCTCCACTTCTGTGATTTCATCATTTCGAGAGTATTATGGAATCAGATTTTATGTGATATTTTTTGATTGACTTTATTCTCATCATTCTCTTGTTACCTGTCCAACTTGTGTATATATAAATAGTTTGTTATTTTTACTAATTGAGGGAGGGCATGTCAGTTATTCCCAGTGAAAAGATGTATTGGTCCTTGAGATTGGTATAATTAAGTACTGTTAATTGGATGGCTTAGAAACAACAGAGATATATTTCACAGTTCTAAAAGCTGAAAAGTCCTCAAGGCATCAGCAGATTTGGTGTCTGGTGAGGGCTGGCTTTCTGGTTCATGCATTTCTGGTTCTGGCCATTTTCTTGCTGTGTCTTCACATGGTGGGAAACATAAAGGACCTCCCTTGGGTCTTTTTCCTAATGGTGCAGATTCTGTTTGTGAAGGTTATGCCCTTATGATCTAATCACATCCTAACGTTCCCTACTTCCTAACACTATCACCATGGAGATTGGGATTTCAAAATATGAATATTTACAGGGCATAAAAATTCGGACAATACCATGGGATATTACAAATAATACTGCTATGCACATTTGCATACATATTTTGAACATGAACAGAAGATCTCCTTTATGTGGAATTTTGCCCACAAGTGCAATTGCTAGGCTGTGCAGTAGTCAAATATTTAGCTTTATGTAAAACTGCCAAACCATTTCTCCACGTGGGTGTACATTTCACACGTCCACCCCCAAAGTAGAAATGATTATATTTTCTCCTCCTCATTAGTATTTGGTATTATCATTTTTTTATTTTAGCTATATGTTGTCTATAAGGATTTCATTATATCCTGTAGGATGGGGTAGGAAAAGTCAAATATTCAAAAAGGAAAAGAGTGGTAACAAATGCCTAGTAAGAAATCCTCTGTCTGTCTTGAAATCCCAGTTGAGGGAGGACCTGTGGCAAACCTTCCAGGGATAGGCTGAATGGAGAGTTGGCATGGTAGGACAGGTCTTTTCAAACTTCCTCTATGCATGACACTTTTTCACCTGAGAAATTTTTATGTGACCCCAGGCACATAGGTATATAAAGTAAGTATAAATTAAGCATTTTCTAGTAATAAATCACAAAGAAATTTATTTTTAAACAACTCTTGGCTATGCATATAAGTTTAATATTTATTAAAGACAAAATCAAATCTGCACACTAATGAGATAAATATAAACCTTTAGTTTTAAATAAGCAATCAAGTTTTGGCTGAATACTTGACGCTGGAAGATGCAGAGTTGACAGATATTGTGATTTTATAATAGTCATCACTGAGAAGATGGCTTCCCATAAATATATAATATAAAACAAAGTATGTTTGGAGTCATTTCATCAATTATTGTAAATTTTGTCTCAATCCTAAGCCAAAATCCATTTAACTATTTTTTTTTAAAAAAACCTCATGTCAACGACCCAAATGGATTTTCAAAGTCAGACAGTCTAACCATCCAATCCAAAAAGAAAAAATATATTAATTTGATACTTACATCCTGAGGATTGCCAGAAGAGGAATATTAAGTACCCCCAACCCTACACTTTTTTGCTTTTGAGTATTATGTTTACAGGAGCAGAGAATTTAATATATATAGGGAAAAAAGCCACTGTAATTCATAACATGCAGGACTCTTGAGTCTGAGAAGGTGTTTCAGGCATCACTTGTATAATATGGCTGTTTGTGTGATGCCAAGTACCTGTGTTTTCAGAACCAAAGCTGCAGTGAGGCCGTGCAGTTCAGCAGGGGTGAGAGATGCCATAAAGATCTCAGATTCATCATATTTGATTTTGAGTTAAATTTTTAGTCTTCACATGTTTGCAGCCTTGTAACATTGTCAGATTCTTTTGTGACCCCCACCCAGAATTCAGTTATGTGATTCATCCCTCACCATGGAGTTTAAGAAACAGTGAAACAGAGCTCAAAGAATGTTTGCTTGCTAAGTAGTATTCTAGCAATGTGATTACTGTGCCTATATGTGCTTAAAGGGTGAATTGAGCTTTAAAAGCTCATGAAAATGTATTAAACTTGGCATTTATGCATCATAGTTATTTTTAAAAAGAAACAGATTTAAATTTTCCTTTTTAGTTTTTTAGACAGGCACTCACTATATATGTAACCCTTGCTGTATTAACCAGGCTGTCCTTGATCTTAGAGATCTGCCTATCTCTGTCTCCTGAGTGCCTGGATTAAAAGCTTACGCCACCACACTCGGCTGAATTTTCCAATTCTTTGACAATCTTTTTTCAAAAATAAGTTTAGAACAGCCATGTCCAAAATGTTTTCTCCAAAGTTCTTTTGCTTCTGGCTGCTAATAGAAAAAGGCAAAATCCTATAAAAATGGCTTTATGAGGGGTTAGATATGAATAATCATGAGAAACTCGAGAGAATATGTGTATTCAAATCATGGAATCGCTGTGTTTTAGGAACACTTTGTCAAGCTAGTGTTCCATGAACCACGCTTTGGTGACGTCCTCCTAGGGAAAAGCTCATGTTCTGCAAATGCAATTTAAAGCTGGGACCAGAATTCAGCGAAATGTCAGGGAATAGTTAAGCAGGGCTCTTTACAGGGATCACGATGATAAAAATTGCTCACCTCTGCATATCATTTCTCAACTTTATTAAACAGCTTGGAAAGCAAGGGTCTGACCGTAGGTGCCAGTAGAGCAAGTAAGGCATGGAAACCCCTCTGTGTGATCTGTGTGGGGGTGATGTGGGGGACAAGCCAAGTGAGAGAGCCAGGTAGGCTGCCTCAGAGAAGGCCCCAGGCAGGGAGGGGGAAGCTGGGTCAGAGCCAATGGTAGGGAATCATATTTTCAATAACGATTTTTCTAGATGCTATTGCTATTCCACCATTTGAGTTAGAAACTACACTTGTTCTACATCAGTAAAAGCCAGGATGGAGGAAAGGCTGAGAGGCAGCCCCTTGGGCCAAAAGGGATGGAACTGTCCCTCAGGATGGAAAGGAGAGCTGGAGCTTAGGTAGGCAGAGCTTTCAGGGACCCCATGTGAACATTTGTTCCTTCCGTCTAGGGTGGGACTGTGTGCTACTCTGGACTTCTGGGAAAGCCTGACTGCTTCGGAGATGTCCTCAAGTAGGAAGTAGTCTTATGACTATTTCTTTGGCTTCTTTTCTCGCAGGAGATCAGGAGATGACTTTGACTGGATGTTATAGGGGTCCAGTATTTCTTTCACTACAGATTCCAATGCAGCACCTTACACTGTCTAGTCCATTTGACTGACATGTCGAGATCTAAGAAATCCCTTTCATGGATTTCAAATAGGCAAATTTGGGATCTGGTCCTGAGGAACACTGGGTTTGGTGACCGAGTTCTCAACCTAGGTTTTCTCTGCAGTATTGGGTGTATCTATGGTCTCCCTCAATCACAAGGCTTTAGCAAATGCTGAGAAACGGGTGAGGCTTTGCATATGTTGGCTAAATGGCTCTCTCTGCTTGACGATGACTTAAATACTTTTAAAAGATGTTCTTTCTCTCATGAACTTACTTTCTACAGATGAAGCTGCAGGTGCCTTTCTTAAACCTCAACCAAGAAAAAGATTGCTCAAGGGAGCATGGGTGTGGTGATTTGAATGAGAACCACGCCTATTGGATCACACATTTGAATACTTGGTACCTGTTTGATGGAATTGTTTGGGAAGGATTAGGAGGCATGGCATTCTTGGAGATGTGTCACTGAGGGTGGGCTTTGAGATTTCAAGTGACTCCTGCCAATCTTCTCTCTCTCTCTCTCTCTCTCTCTCTCTCTCTCTCTCTCTTTCTCCCTCCTTCTCTTATGCTTGTGCATCAAGATATGAGCTCTAGGTTGTTCCTTCACTTCACCGTCATGGACTCTAACCCTCTGAAATTGTAAGCCATGTAAAATGCTTTCTTTTATAATTTGCCTTGGTCATGGTGTTCTATCACATCAATAGAAAAGTAACTAAGACAATGGGGAAAGATGGTGATTAAAAAATGGCTGTATGGAAATCTGAGTAAATCCAAAAGAAAGTCTGTCTTCCTTTTCCTTCATTATGGAAATTCCTGGAGCAGAGAGAGGGCGTGGGTGGGGTGTCTGAGATCCTGCTATGTAATTTTGGTATTCGGCATTAAGCATGGCTCTTAATGAACATATTGTATCCTGGCCACAGCCACAGCCATTGTATGAAAAAGTATATTTCTTTCTCTTTACCCCCTCCTGTTCCTATTCTCCTTCTTTCTCCTTCTCTTTTTCCCCTCTCTCCTCCTACTCTTTTTCTTCATCATTTAAGACTATTTGTAAACAATCTGGTAGAAGAAGTCTCTCATGGGATGCAATGGACAGGGAACTATTAAGAAGATGTATGGGTCATTGCCATCTAGTGACCCAGGGAGAACATGGATGGTGGATAAGAGCCAATGGCTGCTTCTCTTACCTCATCCCATAGAGTTTGAAGCAGATTCTTTCTCCGTAATGAGTCTCCAGTGCCTAGTTTATGTCCTGGAGCCCTCTGGGTGGGGAGCCTGCACAGCTGGATCAGAGCTGGAGCTGTGATTTCTTTAAATTTTGTTTCCTTAATATAGAGTCAGAAACCAAGTGTCCTACTCATTTCTAGGGTGTAGAAAACTCTTTCTTCTACCCCCTCTCCAAGTTGGGCAAAATGTAAGGAAGATCAGTTACCTTAGCAGTGGGGTTTTATCTTCATGAGAATGGCATTTTGAGTCAAATGGTCCTTCTTTCTGTGGAACCGGCATCTCTGCCTGCCCATAAAGAACTTTACTTTGAGGGGTATAGTGGACAGTAAGTGAGGGTGTGGCCCATAGGTGGTCCATTGTCCCCAAGTCTGGAGGGCTGAGGGACTATTTAAAGAGTGAGTTCAGGGACTTAGAAAAACTCTTAGTGCAAGACCTCTGGAAACCATGGAAGTGTCTCTGGTTTTGCTCAAGACCTGGCTGAGAATTCAGACTTCTAGGTCTTAGTGGGGCTACCAGTACTTTCTACGACAGAGGCTTAAATTGAAACTTCTGGCTACCTCCACCTTCTGGCTGGCAGGAAGCCTTCAGAAGCTTTCCAACAGAGTGCCAACCAGAGAACAGGAAACATAAATGGGAAAATATGAAATTTAATATTTTCTGCTCTCATAGAAATAGTATTTTAATTTCGCTTACTTTTGCCATACCTTATTCCACAAAGAACATGTGAGATGGCTTACAGATGCATACAATGCAAAACAATAAAAATTAATAATTGAATGAGTTAGAGAGAGATGGGAAAATAGTAAGATGAAACCATAGGTAATTTTATCATCCCAAAATGCACACTCCTTGGTCCTTTGTGTTTTGTAGCTGAGAAAGAAATTTGACCCTGTAGCGAAGCAAGTTCAAGGCCTAACACATTCAATAAAAGCCATTTTAGAAAGGAATCAATCCAGAATCTAGAACTCTGATTTGATGGATTATAAATACATAATATATCATATATAAACATATATTAGTAATATGTATTGTATATAAATCTAAGAGCATTTTACATGTTTTGTGTTAATCTTAATGTGCCTTTTATTCATTAAAAATCTTATGCCATTTGTGATGGCTTTTCTTGTTTGTCAGCTTGACAATATCTGGAATTGCATGTGGCCAAGAAGCTGGCCATATCTATGAGGGATTTTTCTTGATTGAATCATTGGGGGGGAAATCCATTTCTTTCAATTTTATTTATTTGTTTATTTAATTTTAGTTAATAGACTTAGAAAAATGTTCCTCCAATCTTGTTGCTGATTATAGATCCACTTGAATTATTTATTTCATTTTAGTTTAATTTTGGTAGGTCATATGTATCTAAAAGTTAATCCATTTCTTTCATGTTTTCCAATTTAGTGGAATGACGGCTAAAAGATGTCTATTAGTTTAGGTATTTTCTTTATTTGTTTTGATTAACTTGGCCAAAAGTTTGTTAATTTTGCTTGCCTCTTCTAAGAACCAAACAACGATTTCATTGTATTTTTTTGTTGCTGTTTCTACTTCTTTAGTTTCTGCCCTAATCTTAATTATATCTCCCACCTGCTGCTTTTGGGTTTGATTTGTTCTTATGTTTCCAGCTCATTAAGGTGTATCATTAAGTCACTTGAGTTTTCTGATATTTTGATGAGAGAGCACAGTGTTACAAACTTTTGTCTTTAGGACCATATTCACATATCTAGAGGATTTGGTATTCTATGTTTTCATTTTCATTTAGTTCTAGGAATTTTGGTTTTGCTTCTTGATCTTTTCAGTGGCTCATTCAGTGTTCAAGTGTGTTGTTTAATCTTCATAGCTGGTGCACTTCATGTAGTATTTCTGTTGGGGATGGCTACCTTTATTCTTTTGTGGTATAATATAGGATGCAGTTTAAAAACTTCTGTGTTTGTTAAGATTTGCTTTGTGTCCTAATATGTGATATATTTTTGGAATGTTCTGTAGACGTCTGTTAGTTGCATTTTATTTTGGTTTCACTTAGCTCCACTGTTTCTCTTCTTTGTTTATTACTTTAATTAAAATTTTATTTTTTAATTTTATGTGTATGAGTGCCTACATGTTTGTCTGTGTGCCATGTGCATGAGGTGATTGTGGAGTGAGAGGAGGGTACCTGATTCCCCGGACCTGGAGTTACAGACAGCTGTGAGCCACTAAGTGGGGCTGGGAATCAACACTGGGTCCTCTGGAAGAGCAGCCAGTGCTCATGACTGCTGAGCCATCTCTCTAGCCCCTCTCTGCTAATTTTTTATTTGGACAACAATGATATTAAAATTATTTCTGAATATGTCTTCTGGCACACATATTAAAGAGTTTTGTAGGTTGTACACCTAGAATAGTAATTACTGGGTATCCATTGCAAGATAATTCTAAAATATTTTCCAAATCAATTATACCAATGTTCATTAACATAAACATTTTAAATCCTTATTATATAGGCAATAAGACACTAATATTTTGCCTATTCTGTGGCATAAAAATGATCTCATTAGGGAAAGTTAGTTGCAGTTTCTTGACTAGCAAAGAAATTAAGAATCTCCTCTTCTAAGAATTTTCTGATTTGTTATTTTGTATTGTACATCTTTCTGTTGAATTGTCATTTAATTGATTCATAGAACATTGAAATATATTCTCTTAGACCAACTTTTCATCGTGCACCTCTAGCTAGACATTTTGACTGACTTTTATGTCTTTAATTCTTCCAGTAGAATGACCACTCAGGACTCTGTTCATAAGACTTTCTCCTAAGCATTTATTGCACTTTTGAATTCAATATTATTTACTGAGAGAAAGACCTCACAGGATAACAAGGTTAAACATATTAAAAATTCATTTTACTATCTTGCTAGCCTAACCCTCTGTTTTGTCTTCCACTTAAGAGATGTTACTACAAATAATTCATCTGATGGCCCTGAGCATGTGGTTTGCGGTTAGTCCTTCCTTTATACACTGGTCAATAGCTAAGATCTGTGGATACTAGTTCATAACTATCTCTTGGAGCCATTCCTACCCCTGTATCCCAATGATGTTCCTTTATTCAGTAATCACAGGAACTCAAGTTGTGGAAAGACATCCCTAGCTGGACCTGCAGAATTGCTTTCCTCCAATCCATGCTTTAGTCTGAACCAGGGTACTATGTTGCCAAGTACATTACATGGTCAAATTACTCCCTTGTTTCAAAATTTTTAATGGCTTCTATTATTTACCCCATCCTAAATACATCATGGGTTCAAACACTCTTCAGAACTTGACCCCAGCTCACCTTTTGCTTTTTACTTATTATCACGTCTTCTGCCTGTTCAGTGTGGCAGTCATACCCAGACATGGTAGAGTCTGTCATGCCTGATAAGAATAATAAAAAAATTTGGATAATACAAAGAATCATAAAAACGTAAATATACATGTGATACATATTTTATTTTAATCCAAAACACAGAAAATACATTTTGAATGTCTTTTCATTCAGCGTTTTGAAACGGAGCCAAGACCTTTCCTTGGCATGTGGGTTGATTGGGGTTTGGAGTCATCTTTCCTGCACAAACCACACCAATAAAGGAACATTTATGATTTCCAGTTACAGCTCTTTAAAAACGTGGCTTGAGAACTTGATGACATCCACAAAGCAATGTAAATGCATAATGCATTGAAAAACTTGGTTCTACCCAAAGTACTAAGAGATGTTTTGTCTATATCTAACTTAATTGCATTTTATTTTTGAGCTTCATCTTTCTGAGGAATGTTTTTGGTTCCTCTATCAAAGGTAGTTAGTCCAGCAAGGGTCCTTTCCCTTTGAGCTGATTAGCTAATGATGGCAGACTTTGAAGTCTAGCTTCCCTCAATGGGATGAGACATAGTTACTACCTATTTCAGAGATAAAAGAAAGTCACCATTTTGGCATATGTGTTTGTTAGCTGAATTTGGGTTCAGGTATACCCTTTTTGAGGGAAAAAGAAGAATTTGCTTTGCTGAATTATTTTTGCTGTGTTATGTGTTCCTTTACACTACATGGAGATTATTCATTTCCATTAATCTTCATGAAGTTGCAGCAAAGAATGATAAATTGAATAAAATAGCAACTTCCTTTTTAAAATCATATTTCACAAGTTTACATAATACTTAATTCTATAACTATGCTAGCATTGAGACTGGCATGCACAGCGCTGGCAGTAAGTACACTTTACCCTCGACAAACATCACTGACTTTAGCTCTTGGGAGCAGAGGCATGTAGACTTATCAACCACACATGCTCAGGACACTATGCATTAAGCAAAGGTGTTTTACCCAGGAATTAATGGAAGCGAATTTGGTCCAGAGAAATGTCTACTTCCAGTTCTTTAAACTGCCCTCTCCACCTTCTGGTCTCAGTAGTTTTTTCTGCTTGTATTTATTTGCTCACCTACTTTTGAGGCAGTGTTTTTTCTACTTGGCCAAGCCTGGCCTGAAACACACTGGGTAGCCCAGGGTAGTCTCAGATTCCCAATCGTCCTGTCTCAGCTCTGTGAGTACTGCGTACTTACATTTCTGTGCCTGGCTCCTGATTGAAGTTTACTCTGTGTTTCTTCGTGTCTTAGTGTACATGTTGCTCCGACTGACAAATCTTCTGCAGTTTCCCAGGACATGGGGAGAAGCCTCATGATCTTCATCTGCCTCTGCTTAGGGTCTCTCCACACTTTGGTGCTGGAGGGCTCTGTCTTGGTGGGTTTGTTTTGTTGGTATGTGTCGCAGCGTCCTTGCCTCATGGACACACCAGTAGTACCTTCCCTTATTCAGGATAATGAAAAAAATCTCCTGGGGCCACAAAACTGCCCTGGTTGAGGATTGCTGCTCTAGATGAAAAATGATTGCCTGGTGACTTTAGTTTTTGGATTAACATACGATGAATATCTGCAAAGAAGCATATACATTCAGGAAAAGACAGAGGATGCAAGTTCGTACACATCCAAGTTCTGTGCTTTGAATTTGGAGCAGTGCTATCTACCCAATAAGCTACTTTATTGCCTACAGAAGATTGGCCAATAATGTTTAAAATTATTATACCTGAAGTTATTGTTTATTATTTTGAGATAAGCTCTTGTTATGTAGCTCAGGCTGGCCTTAAATTCATGACCCTCCTGCCCCTACCACCCAAATGCTGGGATTACTGTCGCATCTTCACAGAGACCTTAAATTATCCCTCAGCCTGTTTCATGTCTGCCTTTCCTTCATCCACTTTACTATCTGCCAACAATCGCAGGCTCTCCGAGTGAGAAAGACATGCTCTACCGGCCAGCTGAGATTTATTAATATATCACCAGCTACATTTGAGCTCCGTGCTCCTGAAGTTTCTGTGAGAAGGAATTTATAGGGGGTGGGGCTGTGGAGTAAGGATTGCAGTATTCAAAATGCAGTCAGCTCACTACTCTCATGAAAATAAGCTCACGAAACTTCGAAATGGGAGTCGCTTTCCATATGTTCTTGGCACTGCCCCTCCCATCTATGAAACTTTTATTCATTTGTTAATAAATGTTTTGGGGGCACGTACGACATGCCAGCCATCGAATGAAGTGACAGGGATTGCACATATGGCTACACAGTTTGCCTAAAGGTAAGATTTGTCTATATACACCTTAGCCTCCTGTTGGGCTGCTTGCTGGCTAGAGTCCTTGAAGCTGTTCACCTGTGGCTCCCCAGATTTAAGGAGTTATTAGCAAGGAGGTGATTCAGAAGATAAAGAAATGGTTAAAAGGCTAGCTGACTTACTTGAGGAATTGCCAAGGACCTTGCCGTCTCTCTTCTAGCAGCAAGAAACATTCTGAGGTGCAGTTCTCATCTAGAAAGGGGACCCCTTTCAAATATTGAGGAATTTTCTCCCAAGTCTATGAAGCATATATAAGAAGTGTCATGTGGGTAACAGACAGGCAAGACCTCATGACATGTCCAGACACACCTGCTGCATCCGCCCAACGACAGAGCCGTCTGTCCTTCTGTGCGGGCTTTCTAGTCTCCAAGGTAAGGAATTCTCAGAAAGAAATCCATAGCCCCTGTAACTTTGCCCAAAGCGAACGGATCTTCATGAATGTTCCCAAGAGTAGCTGTTGTGGTTTATGATTTTTTTTTCTCTCAGAGAGGTTGTCAATAACAGGGCCGATGACTAAACTCCAAAGGGCACATTAGCACTCTGTTAAGTGATCGCCTGCAGAGGAAGGGAGAAATTCCTGCTAGATTCCCTGCTCTGGTCCACCCTGGCTCTGCTTTCCATCCCAGGATCCTTCCAGCCTTACAAACATACACAGTGTCACCATGGCGATGCTGGGACAGTGGCAGGCATGTGAAGAAAGCACGAGGCCAAATCTCTCCTCTGTTGCTCTGTTAGGTGGAGAGGGAAGCCTTTAACAACAGCCTTGGAAACACCCATTTTATCCTCTGACTTTCGCAGGAGAACAGCTACCCTGATTAAATATGTGGTGGCCTGCTCTCCTCTCTTCTGCTTTGTTGGTCAAGGAAAGCTAAACTATGAAAAACCTGAAGATGCTCTAGTGTGAGCTGAGCCTTGTACCCCAAAGGCTCCGCTTCAAATGGTTTGCCAGGTGCGGAAGTGGCATAGGTGGATGATATGGGCTGACCATACCAGATTCTTAAACCGATTTTCTTTGGGAGTTCCTGGTATTGGCCCTTGTCTCTATTCCCAGGCCAGTTCAGCTGCCATCTCATGTTGAGGTCATTGTGGCAGAATCCCAGCAGCTTTCTCCTTTAAGCCTTCTCTGGTCATGGTTGTGTCACATTGAGTCCCTGGTTCTCTTTCAGCATCCCCAGCCCCTGGGGGGTGGGAACTAGATTCAAAAGACTGTCTAGAAGAGACAAGGTTAAAGAGAGGCACTAGAGACAGGGGTGAGGTGGGGGGTCATCAGCTGGGCTTATGTCCGCTGTGCCATATAAGGTGTGTCCCTAATGCCAACTCTGACCACTTGGTAATGGCTCTGGATGCTGTGCTGATGAAGCCTCTCAGCTGCACCTGGCACCATAATGGAGATTATTGGTAGTCCAGGTGCCTCTGCCCGGAGCAGCATGAGAGATGCTCATTCCTGGAAATAGAGGAATAATGTCTCTGCACAGGCACTCTGTGCTTCTAGGCAAGCTGCTGTGTCTTCCAGTCCAGAGGTCTCTGGCTATCTTCAGTCTTACCTTGCCCTGGAGCAGACCAGTTTGAGTTCCTGCTTCTCAGGTTATCCTTCCCGCAGCAGTTGGGCACAGCTCCTTTCTAGTCCTGGAGGGCAGCACACAGCTCTCTACTCCCATGTCCTGAGCCCAAGGCCTTTCTCTTTTCCTTCTTGCTTTTTAAAATCACTTTCTGTAAAGCCCCAACTCATGGTCATCTCCTCCATGAGCTGATGGCTTTACCCTTAATGGCCTCTCAACACTTTTCTCCATTGTCTTGACATTGCAGATTGGACAGAACACACCAGGACCGAGATAATTCTGTCCAGACTATACCACTGTGGGCAGGACCAAACTTGGTTACCTTACTATAGATATAACTCCTCTTAACTGCCTGCCTACTGTGCTTTCTTCTTGGTCTTGGTCACAGAAACTAATGCTGCAGCACATGAGACCTGCTTACACCTTCCCAGTTTATGTCAAATCTGTGTTAGCAATTAAGTATAATGGCATTGTTGGACAGAACTTATGAATCAATTGAGGAGGACGAAAACGGATGTTTTGTAAATATTTTCTTTTATGTGTGACTTGTCTATTCATTTGCTCAACAGTGTCTTCTAAGGAGTACAAGTCTGTGTTTTTGATGGAACCCTTTCTTCCTCTTCTCTTTGTATAAGTCATGCCTTTTGTATCACAGCCAAGAAATCTGCCTGAACCACAGACACAAAGATTTTTTTCTTCAGTATTTTTTTTTACTAGAAATAATAGATTTCAGCTTATAATTTATTTAGAGTTAATTTGCATAATATATACAGTAGGGATCAGAACTAAATTTTTCTTTTTTGTGTAGGTGTCTCCAGTTGTTCATTGAGTATTTGTTCAATTATTATTTCAGTACAGTGTGTTGAAATGACTCAGGATTTAACCTAGAATCAGAGTGAAGTATGATCCTAATTAGTCTTAATAATAAAACCTCAGAGTCAGATATTGGGGTAAATGATGAAAGATCAGAGAAGCAAAAATGCAGCCATAGTCACTGCTTACCTCTCTGACTCCTCCAACCGAAAGGGCCAAGATCCTGTCTACATCCTGCCTTATCACTTCCTCTGTCCACCCAACCTTATCCCTTCCCATCCCCTGTCTGTACAGACCTCCAGACCTCTATGGTTAACTAGTGTCTAGTTCCACACTCTGATCTCCAGACAAGCTTTATTTGTCAGAACACAAACACAATATCACACACTTCCCCTTTTTGTCTAAATAAAAAGGGAAGGCTATAACTAACAGAAAAACTATATACAAGGAGCACAATAACCATATACAATATATACAATTGCCAGGCAGTGGTGGTACATGCCTTTGATCCCAGTACTTGCGAGGCAGAGGAAGGCGGATCTCTGTAAGTTCGAGGCTAGCCTGGTCTACAAGAGCTAGTTCCAGG
>LOJH01008359.1:11915-27996 GCA_001685095.1 Ellobius talpinus | reverse complement strand
AGAGAAATTCCCAGGAATCCATAAGGATGACCCCAGCTAAGACCCTAAGCAATAATGGAGAGGATGCCTGAAATGGCCTTGCCCTGTAGTCAGATTGATGAATATCTTAAATGTCACCATAGAACCTTCATCCAGCAACTGATGGAAACAGAGGCAGAGACCCGCAGTGGAACACTGGGATGAGCTCCCAAAATCCAGTTGAAGAATGGGAAGAGTGAGAATATGAGCAAAGAGGTCAAGACCATGATGGGGACACCCACTGCAACAGTCTACCTGAGCTAATGGGAGCCCACCAGCTCCGGCCTGGCAGCAAGGGAACAAGCATAGGACCAAACTAAGCCCTCTGAATGTGGGTGACAGTTGTGTGGCTGGAGCAGACTGTGGGACCACTGGCAGTGAGGCCAGGATTTATCCTTACTGCTTATACTGGCTTTTTGGAGCTTATTCTCTTTGGTAAGATACCTTGCTCAGCCTAGATAAAGTGGGGAGTGCCTTGGTCCTGCCTCAAAGCAATGTGCTAGACTTTGTTGATTCCCCCATGGAAAGCCTTACCCTCTCTGAGGAGTGGATGGGGGTCCGGTGGGGGGAAGGGTAGAGGGAATGGGAGGAGGGGAGGGAGTGGGAACTGGGATTAGTATGTAAAATGAGAAAAGATAGTTATTTTTAAATAAATAAACTTTTCAAAGAGTAAAGTTAGAGGTTTTAATAGGGAATATTGTTTGCCTACTACCTAAAGTCCTAACATTAACATCTTCCTAGACTTGTTTCGTCATCTGCCCATCCAGCCATCCAACCACCTTATTTTGGGGTGGATCTCAAAATAAATTGCAGACAATATTCTTGGTTGTCAAGTTCACATTAAATGAAACATGGATTCTTTTGTACACGTAGCTATTTTATTGGGGGGGCAGGGGTTCGTGCATATGCCATAGTACATGTGTGGAGGTAAGAAGACAACTTTCAGGAATTGGTTTCTCTCCTTCCACCATGTGGATTCAGGGATCAAAATCAAGTGTCAGGCTTAACAGCCTGCACCTTTACCTGCGGAGTCATCCTCCAGCTCAAATACACATATCCTAAGTATATTTGCTAAATAAATTATTACAGCAATTTCCTTCAGCCTTTCCCCCATCAACCTCTACCCCCACGCCAACCCCAAAGAAGTCACCCGCTCCTCCATTTCTCCCACTCTAGTTACTAAACAAAAATCCTCTTAATTCTGCTTTGCTCTGAAACTCCGTAGCTACTTCTGTTTTCCTGTCTCTGGGAATTTGGCCCAGAGAAGTGAAATCAGGCAAATAATTTGTCTGTTTCTCTTCTTGGTCTCCTTTTCTCTTCCCACCACAATCAGAGATGGACTTCTTATCTATGGTCAGTGGAAAGAACATTTGTGGATGGTCCAAAGATCTCTGACTGTAGCTTATAGCTATATTCGTCATCAAGGCTACTAGGCTACTAGGCATCTCTCTCGCTGTTGATGGAAGTGTAGGGTCTACTAAACCCTCTCTTGACAGAGCCTACTTTTAAAGACAACATCGGCTTAGGAGAGACCACACCAAACAAAAACATGAAACCAAAACACCTAACAAAGCGGTCCATTCCCTCTTCCCAAGTTACTGAGCCTTTGGCTTCCATGGGTTCAGCTAAAATTACCTCAAGAACACTGTTTCTGTCATGGACTGTATGAACCAACATGAACTAAGGAGAAGATTTAGAATCAAATGACATTGGATAGTAACAGAAAAGATGACACAGGCATTTTACATTCCAATGATTGACCCTTTCGTGGCCATAGGAAATGGATTTAGGCAAGAATGAATAAATGGAAAATGGATGAACTGATGAAAGCATTAGATTTTTGTAGCTACTATGGCAGCTTGGGGTTTATAATGACGTTTCATAGATGGAGAGATGGACAATCTGGCAATGTCTAGACACTGGGAATGGGGCAAAGCCACCTTTCTTCTCCTAACTTCTTCATGAGCACCAACCCACACACAGGTCTTCTGAACATGATACAAGGATGCCTTGGCTTCCTGCAGATGAGCACCTCCCTCCCCAAGGTCTGAACTCTGGCTGTCTCAATCACCTAACAAGACCATAGCTCTCAGGACAAGGCAATGAAGAAATGAGTTAAGGCTTCATAGACTTTTATTAGTTATCCGATGACTTCATTCAGAGCTGGAGAGATCAGTATCATCTGCGTTTTATAGCTGAATTAGCAAAGATCCATTGAGAGGATGGCCTGCTAACAGACCAGTTCAGATGTGCCCTCTGACTCACTGTCTTGTGACGATGAGTCCCCAAGATGATGTAGGTGACACCTGGCTGGAGTACTCAGCAGCTGGCTTCTCAGACTTTGGAGTCTTCTCATGGGCAGCAACATGCCTATGGCTGCTAGAGCCTCAGAGTTTGGAAATGGGGTTCCTAACACCATGGGGGCATGGGGTGCCTATGGCTGCTAGAGCCTCAGAGTTTGGAAATGGGGTTCCTAATACCATAGGGGTATGGGGCCAAGGGAATAATTCCTTGAATTTTTCTGGGTGTGTTCTCATATTTAGCCTTACTTCCCATCCCTTGTGAGTTGGGTTAATGTGTCATTTTCCCTAAACGAATGACTCTGGAGTCCCACAAGGGAACCAAGTTCCAGCCGCAGCTCTAAAAATGTGTTGAAGGGCTAGAAAGATGGCTCATCAATTTGTTTACTTTGTTTTGTTTTCATATTGTATTGGGGAAAACATTTTGGCTTTTTTACATAGCTCATTAAATGGAAGGCTTAATTGAGAGCAGCTATATTCCCATAAGAGAAGTCTCCATTTATATGTATATATATATATTGCAATATTGCATTTCATATAACCACTAGAAAAAAACTTCACTCATGAGAAAAAAAATAAAGACAACAACCAAATACTTCTTTACAGAATTTTATTAAAAGTCTTAGGAATTTCAGTCTTTCTCTGAGGACTAGAACTTCCCAAAATTGTGTGTGTGTGTGTGTGTGTGTGTATCACCCTATGGATTACTCAAATGAAGATTCTGGTTTAGTGGTTATGTTAGGCAGCTTTCCGGTACTATAACAAGTACTTAAGATAATGAACTTTTTAAAAAGAAAGGGGCATTCTGGCTCATGCTTGGGATTTTCCATCTATGATCAGTTGCTTCCATTGCTGTAAGCCTGCTATAAGGCTTACATCATGACAGAAGCACATGGCTGGAGAAAACCATTCACCTCATAACTAGGACTAGTGAGGACAAGAAAGGAAAGAAGAGGGTCTGAGTCCCATTACTCCCTGATCTAAACACCTTCCACTAGGCCCCACCTCTCCACCATCTCCCAGTAGTAAGGAAGGGCTGGATACTAGTCCTTTAATACATGGGCCTTTAGAGGACAAGATCCAAGAGACAGGAAGTGTTCTAAGACATAGCCTGCATTTCTACTCAGCAATCTAGAGACACAGAGACTGTTAGCTCAAGGACCATACACTACCAGAGTCATAACCAAGCCTGTGACACCCTGAGACAGTGCTGGATAGACATCATAGCCCTGAAAATACTATAGGGTCCAGTAAATAATAATAAAAACAACAGTAAACTCAGAAGTAAGTAAACTCAAGAAAATCCTTATTTTCTCTAAGGTGATTGCTTTGAGTAAGCACATGAAGCCCTCATCACTAATCCAAGGGGAGGACCCACAAGGCTCCATGGAGATGTCCCTACCTCTCTGATCTTCCATTAAGAAGTCTTTGTTCCTCTCTACTCTTCTCAACACGATGGAGGATTTTGGCACAATCTGCTCTCTGTAGAATGTAAAGTTTGATGTTGGGAGGACTGCAGAATACAAAGTCCTCTTACCAACCTCTGTCAATGGGATTCAAGTGGAGGAAAACAACCCACTGCAATATGAGGTGTGTGGACGGACAGACAGACAGGTGAAGGGAGCTTCAAAGAGCTGAGAGCCCTGAAATTGCTGCAGCCAGGTTAGGCTTCCGGGCTGGGAGCTCAGCTGGACTAGGGGTTTTACACAAACACAAGGACAGACATGGGGCAGAAGGACCAGTCCAACCCAAGGTATGCTGATAAAAGAGCAGGACAAAGGTGCACACAGTTTCTTTGCTGGTCTCTCTTCCTCTGACTTTAAAGATAGAACAAATCCATGTAGAAAAGCCAAGCTCAGATGAAAGAAGAAGGAAGCGACAGCAGCAGTGTTGAGGTTCTGCAGGCTCCACAGTGTGGCACACCTGGCCTGCAATGTCTCTGGGCTCAATCCCCAGCACAGCAAACCCCAAACCCTAATAGCCCAGAAAGGATGCCTGCAGCTATAGGTTCTAGTCCAGGCATGCCTCTCCGTGCTTGATGTTACAGGAACTTAATTCCCAGAGCAACCGTGGGTGACAGATGTTTTTATCCTCCATCTTACGCATGAGGAAACTGAGGCACCAAAGATTAAGTTATTTATCAACAGGGTGGTGGAGGTGAAATTTGAGTCAGGTAGCCTGACTCTAGAGCAAAGATCTCAAGCAAATGGCACGACACAAGCCTCTCTAAACACATGACCTCTGCCGGGTACTAGATAACTCAGGTCCTGATACCGCACTGTTGACTGTGGTATCCTGCCTCAAAACTCAGTTGGTAGTATATAGTATTTTATCCTTTCTTTTTTGAAGATTGGGTCTTACACTGTAGCCCCAGGCTGGCTTTGAACACAACAATCTTCTTGTTTCACAGCCTCCTGGGTGCTGGGATTACAGACATAAGCCACCATGCCTGGCTCCACTACAGCCCTTAAGATTAAGTATTACTTTTGGAAACAGCTCTTTCAGCATTTTCTTGCCATGGTGCTGTTGGGATGATGTGGTAGCTGCTCTGACCCTATATGAGGCAGACTTTTCACACAGAGAAAGAAAACTACTTAGCAAACATTAGAATTGTGCTGCAGAGGATATGGAAGGCCAAGAGCAAGGCTTAGAAGTGGGCTCTACAGATGATGACGTGCCATGGAGCACCCAGGACAGGAGTGTTATATGAGAAATGATGCTGTGAAAGTAAGTGTGCACAGAACAAGAAAGAAAGCTAAGCACTCCGTGGTGTTACTATTCTTTTAAATAATCTTTTTGAGAAGATAGTATAGACACACAGTAAAATATTACTAAGAGTTCAAAAATCATTTCTACCTACTTCTGGCCTTCATTTTCCCCCCTTTGCTTAACACCTAACTTTCTGTTTTTAACTTTGCGATGTATCTAAGACACTATTTCATATTGGCATTTACCCACAAGCCTCCCTTTACTGAAGGGCTGCATCACATTTTCGCACATGGAAACATCTAATGCAAGACAAAGGTATGCTGTGGGACAATAGTCTTTTATCCTGTCACTTGTATTATTTTTAATAAAGTGCTGAATGGCTGGTAGCCAGGCAGGAGGTATAGGTGGGGTGACCAGGCAGGAAGTAGAGGCAGGGCAACGAGAATTCTGGGAAGAAGGAAGCACATTCTGGAGTCGTGACCCAGCTGCAAAGGAAGCAAGATGTGACTGCTTCACCAAAAAAGGTACCAAACCATGTGGCTAACTCGGATAAGAATTATGGACTAATGTAATTTGTAAGAATTAGTAAATAAGAAGCCTTAGCTAATGGGCCAATCAGTTTATAACTAATGGAGACCTCTGTGTGATTCTTTGAGACTTAATGGCTGCAGGACCGGGCAGGACAGAAAACCTTGGTCAACAAAGGTATTTTCTCTTTCGATCATAATTAATGTTGTACCTTGTATATATAAGTGTCTGAACAAAAGTATATATCTGTCAGACAAATTCCTATGTGGGAAATTGCTACTTGAAGAATAGGTACACTTCAGTAATTTTACTTCCTGCAAGTTATTGCACTAATGAAACCTCTGGAGAGAAAGTTCAGCAGTTAAGAGAGCTTGCTGATCTGCCAGAGGACCTGAGTTCAGTTCCCAGAATCCATTTTTGGGCAGCTCATAACTGCCTGTAACTCCAGCTCCAAGGGATCTGAGGCCTTCTCCTGTCCTCCAAAGGCACCTGCATTTGTGTGGCACAAACACACAGAGAGACATTACACATAAATAAAAATACACAAAAACACATAGGAAAATATTTCATTTCTTCATAAGGACTGAAAACCCGAAACAACCTAAATTCCCACAACAAGGGAGTGGCTAGCTAAACCACACAAATGGTCACAAATAGATGCTGACATTGACGATGTCTGTCTCCAGTCTGTGCTTTCACAACGAGGAGCACAGGATGTGATTAACTAAAAAGGTCATCTTACAAATAGCTTCTTTGTGCAATGAGGTTTCTATAAACCCATTTATATGTTTGTGGCTATACATATGCATGTTTCGTCTCTCTCCATATTGCTTGAGTTTTCTACATGAGTGTGTGTTTCTTCAGAGCAGCAAGAATGATTAAACTGCTCTCTTAAAGTGTCTGGTTACTCCACAGGCATGGGTTTTTAGCAAGGCATGCACCTGCTGTAGGCTGGATCTGTTCCAGGTGTTTGCATGGGGTACTCTGAACTGATACTAGCCTTTGGCTGCTGTTTCTCACCTCTAGCCTGAGTGCTTAGAATCAGAAAATGTTGGGATTGTAAAATATAGCTTGGACCCTTCTATGACAGGTGAGGGCACCAAGGTCCAGAAAAGGTATTTAATTTACTGAGGATTGCACAACTGTTTATCTCCAAAATAACAGGCAGGCACTCAACCAAACTGCTGCTGGTCCCCAAATCTGAGTGTGGATCCCTTCTGAGCGGGTTAGTCATCTTAAGTGGACCATCCCCTGGGAGACCTTGTCTAGGCAAACCTGGGATGAAACATAAAAGGTACCTGAGATAGACTGTCATTAGTGGGGAGGAGTCTGACCCTGCCAGGCTGAAAAGCAGCTTCTTTAGAGCTTGGACTCTGCCCAGGCAGCAGGCTCCAGGGCATTAGCAGAGGCGCTTCCCTGAGCTAGCACCAGGAGTCAGTTAATTATAAGGCAATGTGGGCCTGGAAATGGCCCATTAAACGTGTTTGCGTGGCACCAAGCAGAGCTCAAGCTTTCTGTCACTTTCTATAAATAAATAAATAAATAAAGTGCTTTTGGCATTTTATACACTTTCTTGAATGTTCCGGTGGTCCCTGGCACAGTCGGGTCACATAGCACAGGCACACCACTGTCACTCACCCCTCCTTGAGCATCTCTCACAGATTCTGCCCTTCCTGCCTTGGCTCAGCCCACACCAGGGCTCTCCGAGTTCAAATCATCCATCAAAGCATTTCCCCTACAAAGAGAAACTTCCCGGCCAGCATCTATAAAAAATAAAATTCCTCTATTTAATTGCACATAAAAATCTAGAGGGCTAGAATGGCAGGGTTCTGGGGTTCAGAATCTTTGAGCTAGAATGGCTCTAAAACTAATACTGTCCATTCTGTTTATAGCTAGAGATCCCCTAAGGTTCCGGGAGGGGAGGAACCTTGCCAGAAGCCACAGCCATGCAAGACTCGGGCTGGGGCCATCTCAGAGAATCAGCAGATCAGCCTTGGCTTTTAATCAAGTAATAAACTTTTCTCTTCATATTTACATCTTCCCAAGAATCCAGGTCACTGCCCCCTCCTCCCAGCAGGTGAGCTGTGTTAGGGAACTCTTACAAGAAGTCCAAAACCATGCAAGTCTCTTCCCAGGTAGGTATTCCAGATGTTTGCAACTGTCTTCTCCCTCAAAGCTCAGACCTCTCCTAGAGAACGAATATTAGATAGACTCACTAGAGGAAAGCCCCAACTCCCAGATTCCCGATGGCGGGGAGAGCACATAGTCTGTGCTGGGAGAGGAACAGTTAAGTACAGCTTCCAAAGCATTTGTCTCTGCCTGCTGGTTATCTTAATAACCCCCTACTAACAAGGAGCCCTACTAGCAAGGGAAGAGTGGCTAAGACTCAAGGATGGAGAGGACCTGAGCTTCAGGCCAGGCTGTGTGGGTTCAAGGCTGTTGTTCCTCCAGAGCTCAGGGCTCCTCATCAGAAGCGAGACCCCGTACCAAGTGTGTGTGCAGGTGCCGCGGAGGGTGCAGAGCGCTGGGTGCTGTCCCTGTAAAATCTCGGGCCCATGCCTCTGGACCTAGAGGATAGCTGTGGTCCCAGGTCTCTTCTCATCTTGGCTGGAAGAGAAGAGAAAGCCTGGACCAGGCACCATGACTCCTGGACTCTGGTCCAGACCCTGAAGCTTTTCTATCACGTGCCTTCAAGTGTCTCTGAGCTCCCGGGTTATTCTGAGGGCTGTGAGTAGTAAGAACGGCTGACTATGGTAACCATTACCTCCCTCCCGTTCTCCCGGTTCACTCCTCTTTCATCTTGTGACCTTCCTGAGCCTGTTCCTCCTGTAGTGCAGCCCTCACCTCCATGTTTCAAAGGCATCTTGGTTGGAGCCACTCCCACGCCGGACACCTTCTAGGTGCAAACCAAAGCAATTACGGGGTGATTGTGTGTCTCAGGGATGTCGTTGCTGGGGTGAGGAGGCCACGCCTCTTCTGAGCTCTGACTTTGCTGCCTAGGAGTGCCCTGTGATGTTCTTCATTAATGTGGATCTGACTGAAGATTCTGGCACACAATCCTGACACTCGACACAGTGCTGCACAGAGACGAGGCGTACATCTGGCTGTTGCATGGCAGGTGAGTGAGCAGTGGCTGGGGACCCCAGGTGATGGGTGTCCCCGAGAGGAGCTTTCACACATGTGGGGCGGGAGGGGTGCTGATTGGGATCAAGCTTTGATCATTTCTTGTTAAGATTTTGGATTTGGCTAGTCGACAAGGTACTCTCTCATAGTCATCACGAGATGGAAGAGCTAGCCCCAAACCACCCTGTGAATCACGGCCAAGGTTCAGCTAGAGTCAGACCTGCTCCATATGCTTTGATGGAGGAGGCAGGAACTGAAACTAGAGGGAAGGACTCACATCTACACACACACACACACACACACACACACACACAATGCAGATTCAGAGACATTCCTGGACATAGTTGGGGACTATGGACCAGATGAGACATAGAAAGAAGCCTCATGAGGAACCTCATAAGCCACGTCCTCTCCTAATTTGAACCCATGTACTTGAGGGCAAGAGCAATTCTCTCTGAGGTGAAAAGAATTGTATGGCCTCTGCAAGGAGATTTCCCCTTGGTGCCTCATCTGAACCATGGGAGTTATAATGCAAACAACTTCACAGGCCTGCTGGAAAGGGACCCAGGGAACTTTATGCTGTCACACAATAGCTCACCTGGGCCTAAAAGACAGTAGACTCAGGAAATGGGTCCCTACAGCTCCCCACAGCACAGCTCCAACACAGGGAATAGAAACAGCAAACCCCGTTAGGTGTTGAAATCCAGTGGAAACCAGCCAGCAGAACCAGGAACCTGCAGTCTGAGGTCTCTAAGGGATGTTCTCAGTTTCACAGCTGCTATTTCCCACTCTTCAGCATCATGGGAAAATGTGTCAATCAACTCTTATTTAGTTTTATTCTTTCAAATGAGGGTGACTTTTCCTTGTCATTTTGTTTTGTTTTGGTTTGGTTCCTGTTTTTGGAGACAGGGTTTCTCTGTAGCTTTGGAGCCTGTCCTGGAACTAACTTTTGTAGACCAGGCTGGCCTCAAGCTCACAGAGATCTGTCTACCTTTGCCTCCTGAGTGCTGAGACTAAAGGCGTGCGCCACCACCGCCCGGCTCCCTGTCATATTTTAACTTCTTATTTCTTCATGGTAGTGGACAACATTAGTGGACAGTCATGCCTGCCTGGCTCCTAGAGGGTGCTGTTTCCTAAGTTGAGGCTGCTTCCCCATCCAGTACTGATGTAGAAAGAGCTGGCTTTGTTTCTCTCTGAGTTATATTTTTTTTCACGACCTGCATATTCTTTCTGTAAGCATTGATTTAGCAAGGTTAAATTTTATTACCAAGGAAGTACAAAGCCAATGTGTGGGACACCAGTGTCAGATCTGTGACTATTTTGTTGGGGGACCACTTGTCTCCATCTGTAAAATATTGGGGTCAGGATCTGGGAAGATGGCTTAGTGAGTAAAGGCCTGCTGTGCAAGCATAAGAGTCTGAGTTCAAATCCCTAGAAGGTATGTGAAGCCAGGGAGAGTGGCACACATTTGCAATCTTAACAGTCTACAATGAGATGGACATGAGGACAGGAGAATCCCCAGAAGCTCATGGGCCAGCCAGCCTGCTGTGTACAGCAGCAGACAACAAATGGACCCTGTCCCCAACAATGCAGAAGGTGAGGACTGACATCTGAAGATGTACTTTGTCCTCCAATGTATGTGCTGGGATTCATACAACAAACACAAACATACAGGCACACGTCATACACATACCCACAAATAAAATGAAATACTGGAGCCGATATGCCCAGCACACAAAGTGAATGTTGCATTGGATTCAATTTCCCATGCTTTCTGGGTTCTCCTAGCTTCTTTGGGGTGTTCCCTCCTTGGATCATAGGTAAATGGGGCACCAGAGCCTGATAGAGAATATGTCCATTACAAAAAAGACCCTTCCTCCTGCCCTGTTCAGACAGATATCACTAGTCGGTCCCAGAGCTCTTTCTGACAGAGCCTGGATGTGGTCCCAGAATTCTCTTCGGCATGGGTCTTCAATGTTACTAGCAGTTGATCGGTATTAGCAAATGCAACGAGACTCCCTAGCCATCAATGAATTACAACAATTTCAGTTCAGAACTTCTAAGAGATGGTGACATACTCCCTGTGGGACTGGCTCTTAGAACCCATTGGTTGAGGCTGATGGGTCACTATCGACTTGAGTGAGAGATGCTGGCTTCAAAAGGACCAAGAAGGAAAGGGAGATGAAGCAGCAGCTCCAGGAAGGCCTTGGGCAACTCCCCATTAATCATTTAGTTATGGAGCTCAGGCGCTCATGATGCATGCTCAGGGCAGAGCCATAATGGGGCCCATTAAAAAACAATTATACCGAGGCCTGAGTCTGGACGATATGACCAGCTTCAGTAGGGTTTTTGTGTTCAGTCTCGCTAGGTGCCATGTCAGGCTGGGACAGAGAATTGTCACACAGCACTGTGGTGTCACTGTGATGTGGAAGAAAAGTGTGAGAGTCTAGGGTAGGTGTGGAGATCATGGCAGGGAGCAAGGGAGCTGGTGGGACACAACCTTCTATACACAGGGCTTCTTGTTATGCTGATCTTTAGGGGCAGCTGGTAAATATGTACGCTAGAAGAGGAGGGAGTGAGGCTGGCAGGACCAGGAGGGGGTGAGGGCCAAACTGAGAGTGACATGGAGTGCAATGGACTGTGTCTAGAACTCTTGTCCCTGGAGCTGGAGGAATGACATGTTGACACTCACTCAATGAGAGAAGTCCCTTGCTCACCATGAGCCAGGGTGTCTCCATAGCAACAGAACGGACCTAATAGGATGAGCTAAAAATTGTTCCAAGGCTGGCGGGGCAGTAGCTTCAGCCAGAGCTGAAATAGAGAGAGTAAAACGAAGACCAGAGTGTGTGCACAGGGGAGTAGGGGGACCGGGAGAGAGGAAACAGTTTTGGAAAGGAGGTGACAATTTTAAAACCCCCCATGAGCCCCTAATTGTGGCTCTGGAACTAAGTGCCCCATTCACAGGGACGTCATCCCCTCTTGTCAGAGCCTGCTGTTCTACAGTGTTTGTTAATGACTTCCCCTTCCACTCTCGAAATCTCCTTGTCTAACTGATATAGTTGGTCATTGTCTACCTTACTCTGTGCTTCTCAAAACAATAGGAGGAAGGCATTATAACCTCCACATCCAGGGGAAGGGCACTGAACCTCAGAGGGGCCCAACGATTTTCACAGGGCCACAGAGACAGCAAGCACATGAGTCAGAATGGTATTAAGTGGCAGAACACTGCAGTGGCAGCCAGGAGGTAGTGTATACATACTGATGATAGTAACGTGATTAACAACATATTTGCTGAGTTCCTAGTATGTGTCAGGTCATGTTCTGACTACTGTGGATCATTTCATTTAATCCTCTAATACTCCACAGCAGGAATCATCAGCGAACTGTTCCCACAAGGAAACTGAGTTCACTCACTTGCTCTAGTTCCCACGGTCCACAAGGAGCACAACCTATATTGGAACTCAGCTGTGAACCTCTGAGCTTATGTTCATAGTGCTTGACAAAAATGCAAAGGGAGACCAGGGGGAGACAGTGAGTGAGAAAGAGGAAGTAGGAAAGCCTTGGGGAGGATGGGTGTCTATGGGGTTCACAATACATACACTAGGCCCTTCTTTCTCTCACCTGATGGGCACAGCCTTTGACACAGAGCTTCTGTGGGTTCTGACCCTGGGATTGAAGGCTCACCCTGTATTTCCCTAAGGGAGAAGGCCTAGGAACTGGTAATATGCTCTCCATGTTGTCCTTAGGCCTTAAGTTCTGTCAACCAGAGAAGTTCCAGATCAGGTATTGCCTGCCCTAGCCCCTCCCTGGAACCTGGCAAGGAGCTGTGTGACCATTTTCACATCTGCACGCTGATTAGAAGACCAAAAGGAGCACTTGGGGACCAGAGGTACTTGTTTCAGCAGCTAGCCACAGACTTCTCAAACCATAAGGTCCTTCTAGGTCATTTCACGGATAGAATCACTGAAGCTCAGAAGAGAGGGAACAGCTTGCCCAGGTCCCACCAGGACTCAGCAGCAGATCTGCCAGTCTTATCGGGGCTATATAGATACCCTGCTGCTTGTTCCTTGGCTTTGCAAAAGTAAGAAGTTAGGCGGAAAGACAGGATCAACACAGGATTGCTTGAGTGGGGGGTATGGGGTAAGCTTGATGGGGGGTCTGGTCCACCAAGGGTAGCCCCAGATGGCTGGGAAGCATTATATTCCTTATCATACCCCATCCATGGGGCAGAGAGAGGTTCATCCCTTACCTAAAATTCACTGAGCATCTGTGAGGTCCCAAGCCCTAACCCAGACTCTCGGGGGCCAGGGAGGATAGGAACCAGGGCTGAGCTGCATGGAGCTCTTAGTACAGAGGAGAGAAACATAGAGCAAACAAGTGTGAAACATCCTTGAACATAGGTTATGAACAGAAGCGTTCATTTCAGAGAGCAGGATCTGAACTGGGGTGAAGGGGAAGTGTCACTGAGTTTCTTGACAACTGTGATCTACGTATGTATCTGCTCCCTCCTTTACGCTGCTTTGTGTGTAGGATTCCTTCCTCCGTGCTTTTGGTCTCACTGTCCCCTCAACTAGCGAGACACCAGTTAGGATAGAATTGGATGTAATCACCATAACTGTGGCTTTTCCCCCACCTCCCAGCTCACCGAGTCCTGACCATCATCTCACAGATGGCAAGTCAGGAGGGTGTGATGCCAATGAGTCTGAATGACTTAGGTCACCTCGGGGGCATCTCCAAGGGCAGATCATAGAGAGATGGGGACCGGGACCTCCTGGACTGTAAAGAGGTATAAAGCTGGAACGAGATGGCAGGTCACGGTTTCTAGACTAATATCCCTGCAGAAGCACCAAGGCATAAAAGAAAGAGCCGTATTGGAGAGGGAATGGAGAGAAGCTGAAAGAATGACGACATTAGTTTAGCAAGAGGAGCTTGCTGGCATGTCTAGGTGGGTAAGCTACCTCTTCAAGAGCTGCAAGAATTCGCAGAAGACCAGTGAGGGGTCTTCTCAACGGGTGCAGGCAATGGAGATGCTTACTGTGCAAGCCTGGAAAACCGAGTTCAATTCCCAGGACCCATGTAAAGGTGCAAGGAGAGAGCTAAGGCTACAAAATTGTCCTCTGATCTCTACATGTATGCTATGCACCCATGTGTGTGTGTGTGTACATTCATTATGCATGCACACGTATGCCTACAAACACATCATGCAAGTATAGAAACATGCATACTAATATATTTTTTAAAGAAATTCAGCTGAGGGAGATAGGATTAATGACAGATGCCTTTGCTGGCACTTAGGATGCAGAAGCAAGGATAAAGTTCAGAGTTAGCCTACAAATAATGTTATGTAGACTGAGCAGGTTATATATTTGGGTATTTAGGAGTGTATGTGTGTGTGTGTGTGTGAGAGAGAGAGAGAGAGAGTATAAGTAACAATAAGACAAAGAGGCCATTAATTTAAAAGAGTATATGAATACAAGGGGTATATGAATGTGGAGGATGGAAATTGGATAAAATGCTGTATTATAAATCTCAAAAAAATTTTAAAAAACATAATTTTAAAAAAGAATTCAAGACATCCTTGGCTACATGGTGACTTTGAGGGAATCCTGGATGGCACGAAACACTGTCAGAGAGAAAGGGAGACTAGGAGGAGAGGAAGGAAGGAAGAAAAGTAGGTGGGAGGTCAGCCGCAGAAGCTTGACCCTAGTCTAGGAAGTCGGGAGAGAGATGGCTCTGAGATTCAAGCTTAGTGATACAGTGGTCCTGACTCGTCCCAGGAGTAGGAGATAAGGTTATTGGGAGGTAATTATCTCAGCCCTGTCATGACCCAGGGTGGGTAAAACGGGGTGAGATTTGGTGAGGGTCATGGGAATCTGGCTGGTTTCCTCTTTCTTTGTCCCAGATCACACCAGCTCCTGTCACCTTCTGAGGCATCTGCATCCTTCTCACAGATAGGCAGGAGCGAGTGGGATGAGGGAGAAAGTGGGGAGGGGAAAGCAAGTAGAGAGGGGGTATGGTCAGATATTGAGAATAGCAGGGTTATAAGGAGAATGAGCAGCTGGAGGACAGACGTCCCTGAGCTGGAGGGACTTCAGGCGAGGGGAGGTGAAAAGGACCAGGAGACTGATGTGGGCTCAGAAATGTGTAACAGGTACTTGTGAGGCTGGAGGCCAGCATGCACGTTGTATATGTTGGTACACATAGGTAGCCATTGTTCCTTCTGCCAGTGATAAGGGAAATGGCTCCTTTCGGTAGAGGGGAACCAGCTTCACAAGTTCCTGAGAAATGCTGGCTTCTATCTAACCCCCAGAAATCCTCTTAGAGTCCAGGCTGAGCTCATTTCTAGACATTTGGACTGCCTTTTGGAATTTGGGGGATCAGAGTCTCCTTTGGACCTTCTTTCTGTTTCTCTGAAAAACCCTGCTTCTTTCTACAGTGGCTTTCAATGTCCATTGCCAAATGTGCTTGCTTCCTAGGACCATAATTGAGGAAGCATGGCTTCCCTCTTCCTCCTCTCCAACTCTGTCCTCCCAGCACTGCTGAGATTTACAACTCGCCTGTCCTGTTGTTTTTCTTTAAAACTCTAATAAAATGGTCCTTGAGCTAAGAAAAAAAAAACTAGACTCTTTAAAAAGGAAAGCATCATTACCTACTGTGCTGGTTACTTCTCTGCTGCTATTATAAACACCATGACCAAAAGCAATGCATACAAGGAAGAGTTTACTTGACTTACTGTTCCAGAGACCAGCATAGTCAGGAGGCATAACAGCAAGAGCAGGGAGCCTAGAGCTCATCTCAAACCAGAGCACAAGAAAGAGAGGAAACTAAAAATGTGTGAGGCTTCCAATAGCATAGCAAAGCCCATCCCCAGTGACACACTTTTACAAACAAGGCCACACCTCCTAAACCTCTTCAACAGTGCCACCAGCTAGGGACCAAGTGCTCAAATACCTCTATCTTGGAGGACATTTCTCACTCAAACAACCACACTCCACTCCTTGGTCCCCAGAGGTTTGTGGCCACATCAGAATGCAAAATGTGTTTGATCTAACTTTAAAAGTCCCCATAGTCTTTCACAGTCCCAAGCCTGTTTAAAGGCCCAAAGTCTCTTCTGAGACTCAGGCAATCTTTTAATTGTAACTTCCTGTAAAATAAAAAAGCAAATTACATACTTCCAACATATAATAGCATAGAATATACATTACCATTCCAACAGGGTAGAATGGGTACATAGTACAGAAATACTGGACCAAAGCAAGATCAGAACCCAGCAAGGAAAACATCAACTCCAGTAGCTCCATGCCATCATCAAAGAGCTTGTATGACTCCACCCTTCCAGCTTTTCTGCAGGGAACACCTCTCTCTCTCTCTCTCTCTCTCTCTCTCTCTCTCTCTCTCTCTCT
>LOJH01008358.1:8507-29711 GCA_001685095.1 Ellobius talpinus | reverse complement strand
CTTCTCCTCCTCATCCTCCCCCTCCCCCTTCCTCCTTCTCTTCCTCTTCCTCCTTCCTTTATTTAGATGTTTGGGTTCAAATCCTGGATTTCTTCAAATCTTAGCTATGTACTCTACCAATGAGTAATTCCCTTGAGCCCAGATTTCAGGTTCATCCCCAAGCTAGGGGGTATATATCCCAAATGAAAGACATACTTAAAATACCAATTAGTTAATTTGCTAGTGGTTGCTCTCTTTTTATGTGTCACAGTGCTAATGTATTCTTTATCTATAATATGCTTATTAAAAGGTGAAAATGTAAATCTGTAACTGAGAAAATGCCACAGAGTTCACTGTAGGAATTTAAATAGAAAAGAAAAATCAGCTCTTTGAGCTGCATCTTTACAGGGAGGGTTTTGAGTCAGCAATTGCTCTGGGTACAGATCACATACTGTGCTGCATGAATTGGGATGACCCAGAATATTGCAGCTGATGTTGCAGTGTAGATCATATGGACCCTTATTCTCACAATATGAGGAATACCACTCCAGATGTCCTACACCAAAGAGAGAATGGTGTATAACTCTGTTGTCATAAAACACCTGTAATACTGACCTGTTTAATATATTCTTGGCCTTAAATTTTGTTCCTAGAATCTCACTGTGTAACACAGGGTGGTCTCACCTTGCTTTCTCCCTGTTTTACCTCCCAGGTGCCAGGATTTCAAATGGGCGTTACCACTCCTGGATCTATACTCTTTGAAAAAAGATATGAAAAGAATTTTTAATCAGCAAGATATTTATGTTGTAAATCTGAATTGCTGTCAATCCTCAATGAAAATATTAAAAATCCACATTCTGAGCTGTAGAGATGGCTGGTCAGGTTAGAACACTGGCTACTCTTCTAGAGGACCAGGGTTGGATTTCCAATGCCCACATGGTGCTCACAACCATCTGTAACTCCAGTTCCAAGAGTCCTGCACCCTGCCCTGGCCTCCCCAGGCACTGTACAAATGTGCCCAGACACACTTGCAGACGAAACACCTATACACATAAAATAAAGATAAAGTTTAGACAATTATTTTTAATCCAAATTCTGATAGATGACTTTGGGGAGTACAGGAACAAAAGTTCTTTCTCGGTTTCAAGCCATCATCAGTCCTCCAAGGCATTGTCTTAATCCATGCTAGGAACCCGCACGAGTGCCATTCTATTCCCACACAGCATTGTTTATGTTTGTCTATCTTTCCTTCTGTTCCATGACAGTTTTTTCCCTTCTATTTTCCATGTTATTTTTCTAGTACCTCTTATTCTGGTCAAAACTAACCTATTTGTAAGTTTAAATTTTCTTCCTTTATTACTTTTGTAATTGACAATTTTCTACACGGTTGTACTGTGTTCTGATGACTGTATAGCCCAACCCTCTCTTATCTCCCTCCCACATCCATTGGTCTTGCTTCTTCCCTACAAGATTATTTCCCAGATTACGAGTTTTGGTTTATTTTTATTTCTTTTTTGTCCTGTTTAGTTTAATCTGTTTAAACATTGGGTTAGAACTTGACTTCTGGAGCCAGGTAGTTTTCAGTGGGAACACACCGGAATGCAAAGACTCTTTCTTTCCCCGAGACTATTAGCAGCTTATGTAATTCAGCCGTTGCAGTTAAGGCCACCTGGATCCCTCCTCCATCCATATTGCACTGTTCATGGGCTAATGCCTGTGTCAACCCAGTGGAGTTCCTACTATCTAAGGGTTCATAGATCTTCATCTTGTCTATGGCTCTTGTATTCTTTCTGCCCTTTTTTTCTCTGAGTTGCCTAAACTCCAGCGGAGATTGTACCAATGTCTTCTTTCAGAATGAACACTCAACTGTCACTTGTTATCAGCACATTGTGTATCCATAAGACTGCCTTCACTGGAAGAGAGGCTCTGAATTAGCCCGAGAGTAGCATTTATCTGTGGATATAAATGTAAAGAGGCACTTTAACACTTGCCAATTCCCAAACAGCAGTATTCAGGCCCCTCCTAGGGCCTATGATCTGCTCCCACACAACCTATATGAACCTTCCAAGCATAGCCTGTGACCAGCACTCCTTCTAAAGGTGAGCTGACGAATTCATGACAGCTACCCTGTCATAATAAAGTTCTTTTCAACTTTCAAAATAAGCTGCAATTTTCCCTGTATCGTTGGTTAAAGGGGCTGTAAGAAAAGTACAAGGAAACCTTTCAGATCTGAGCTACCCTACGTAACAATATGACTTGTATTCCCACAGCTTCTCTCCCCCAGACAGAAGACATTGTTAGAAAAAGAAAGCACTGAGAAGAAAGAGTTCACATATAATTGATTTTGCATCAAAGCAAATTATAGTTCATTTGTCTCACGTGAAAACAGAACTATTGTTCATTTCCATAGACTGACAAAAGCATTTTCTTCCAAACTAGGCTTGTAGTCATTGCCCCTTGTAAAATCAGGTAATGAAACCATATCTTTACAAGTCGAAAGGAAATAGAAAATGTCATCATGATGTTAGAAACTTTACAGAATATCCTTCCTCATGGTTGGAGGTAATATATGCGGTAATGTAGATTAAATACAGTCAACCACTGCAAGCCAGTGACAGAAAATTGAAACAAAGACTGTCATATCCACTTCTGATTCAATCCATGATGATCTGTGGGCCTCATATTCATACAGGAATCCCACTATTTTTTTTTTTCATTTGTCACTAATAACAGTCATCGCTTGACTTTCAGTGTGCCAAAAATGTGGAGACAAGACATGGAGAGTTGTACAAGAGATCTCATGAAGAGTCCCATGTCACCTCTGTCATCTGTCCACATCACTTTGGACAGACCTCCATCATCTGTGCTTATCAGTTGCAAACAAGGAGACAGAGTCTTGTGGGGGCAAGGGAAATGTGAAATAGTTTGAGGACTAGGCAACATTGTTTCATAAAGATGTATAAAACTTACAATAATTATTTTCCATGCTTATAATCCCCATTATTCCTGTTTATGTTGAAAACTAGCAAATAAAAGTTCTTAAAAGCTTTAATAGAGACAGGCTATTTCAGCTACAAAGTTAAAGCAAGGATTGTAAGTGTAATCATTTTAGTATTCATTTAGTAAAATTTTCTTTACCTTGGCTAGACCTATGTTCTCTGAGATTTTTTTATTTTGAAATTTCCTTATTTATTATAGAGAATAAAAACATTTAATAATAAGATCACCTTGAGGAGAAAATAAGATCATGTACCAAGCAGGGGAATAATTCAGTAACTTACAAGGCTTTAGTTTTATGAATACAAACGATATAAAGAGCATTATTGCAGGTGATATCTACACTCCCATCTCTTTTTGTTCTTTTAATTCTTTTTTAATCTCATTCCATCTGCCTTTGTACTTTTGACCATTGAGATAGTCTCAGAAACGGTAGTCTGTTGTCACAAAAATAGACGGATTTTTGTAGGGAGAGATACTGCTTTAGTTTGGTAGTCAACAGAATATTACAGATTTTTCAGTTAGCTGGGATGGGATTGATAGCTGCCCAGTGCACAGGAATGTGATGCCCATCTTTCCAATGACATTCAGGATGACTAACCCAAGAGCTTGTTTTTGCCAAGTCTTTCCTCTCATTTGTACCGCTAAAGGGACCCAATTGTACCTCCTAAACAAAATGACTTTCTGGGGCTTTTATTTCCCTGTTGTCTGTGCACCTTACACACACACAGACACATACACACATGCCACTTGCAAAACAGAAAAATCCAAGTGTTGCCACGAGATGAATTTATCATAATTAAGTAAAAGGGTTCTTATCAGTGTCTTTGTAGGAGAGCAAGTGTGATGTCTATGTAGGAGAGCAAGTGTGATGTCTGGTACAGAATTTTCTCTTCTGTGGAAAAAAATCAAAGGAAAGAAAATCAGCACAATCCTATCATTTGTGTCTTTGTTTTGAAGACTCTTTTATTGGAACTTTCTCTAAAAATTATGATCAATAACCCCTGCTGCTAATGTTCCTTCCTCATTTTGTGCCGAAGTTTTTTAACATATGCCAACTAGATATAGATTTAAGGAAATAGACCCTGCTCAAAGGCATGGCTGGGAACTCTTTACTTAGCTGAGAAATTTTATTCTGGGAGAAATGGGCTAAAATGTATGTTGTTTTCATTCTAGGTTTCAAGTGGGAGAATGAAAACAGTAAACAAAATAAATAAATGCTAGGATCACACAGTCAAAGGCCACCATGAAAGGTCAGGATTTCTAAGTTATGGGTCAAAATAGTCCTACTGGGACAGTCTGTTATTGATCTGATTATCATTTAATGTACTTTCATGATTCTGTCTGTACAGTGTAACAGAAGGGTCATGTGAAACAGGGCCAAGTCTAACTCATGGCCCCAAAGGCTTTGTTTGTGCTATTATGTTCTTCTAGTTTATTTGAATCAACCCTTCTTCTGACCATGGCTGAAAGTGTCAAAGACTATTTGATAAACAATATTTAGAAGCACAGGACAGCTAACAGCATAATGTGATTAGATGGAGACCTTAGGGAGAGCAGGAATGCAGGGCATGGCTGGTGCACTGCAAGGTCTTGACCCCCAGAGCATTGCAACCACGTGAATTCAAGCTTTCGAGTTGTTGAAATAGATTTGAAACCATTTACCCACACTGGTTGAAGAAGTTGGAAGATAAACTTGATTAAATTGTAGAGGAAACTATCGAAGCTATTTTAGAAGGTTTAACAAAAATTTGAACAGAACTTTAATGTAGTAAAAATGTAAGTTTAATTAAAAAAGGAATTGAGATGTATAAGTAGCAATTTAGCCAAACCAGAAATGTTGACAAATGAACCAGAAGAATATTAAGTCTTAAAAAAATATCCAGAATGCAGAGAGGCAGAGAACCGGGAACCCACGGAAACAAAGGAGCACTGACTACAGGAAGGAATGCCAAGGATGTGGTACACACTGTAGAAATGCACACGCAGATTGTGTCTGTGCCAGTGTTTGAAGAAGAAATGGTCCTGAAGTGGTTTCTAGAATTGATTATGATGTACCAATACAGAAAGTCAAAGAGCATCCTGAATTCCAAACACATTTCCTTTTCAAAGTCCACACCTAGAGCCAATGCCGACAAAAACGTTTTGGTTTTTTTTTTTAGAAAATATGGGTGTTACCTGATTTTTTTATTTTTTTATTATTAAAAAATTTTCCAAAGTTAATGCGATACCTCAGAAAGAGAGGGCTGTGCGGTGGGAAGACATAGTGAAACCAGGAACGTTTGCAACAGCTATCGTTAACAATGTTCATCTTAAAGTAAATTCCATAAGCAATTGCAGTGTATGTTAAGTTAGAGTTATAACAAAACCTGTCCTCTTAGCCCAAATTTCTCTGATGGGAATCTTAGCCTTGTGAAGAGTCACTATGCAACCTTGGCTGAAGTGTTAGAAGTGTTTCTCCTTACTCTCCTGTGAAACGGACAGAGTAACAAAATGTATTACATAGATGGAGCTGCAGAAAGAAGTAAATGTAAGCTGCCTCAAGCAATGTCTGTAGAGAGTAATTATCCAATATATGTTTGCAAATGCTTTATTATTTTTACAAACTGTAGGCCAAATGGATTTGACCTCAATATTCACATTCCTTAAGCTGTATCCTTTACCAATAAAATATGATTTGGCCAACTCGGAAGACAGATAGCCATTTTCTCCTCTAGGGCCATTCCCATTTGTGCTTCCTGGCTGTCCTTTGTGTTCTGAAGGCCTCTGTAGGAGCCAGCCATGATAAGCTAAATATGAACAGATCACCCAAAGGAAGTTCTTTACTTCCAACCATTATCACCTGTCAGAGTAGGGCGAAGCCATCGATAAGTTTAATGGAGGCCTGAGTCTCAGTAGTTTACCCTGAAGTGATACCTGGTTGCAGGAAGGACCATAAACTAAGATTACCTGAGCACCACCATCCAAAGGGAATGAAGTAGTTTCCTCATTTTTAGAAACAAACAAACAAGAAACAACAAAAGCAACAACAATGACAAAAAGCAGAATTCCCAGGAAATAAAGGAACTCCTCAGGTGGCACCTGAGATCCTCTGTCTTCCTTAATATTTGAAACTTAGAATCCACTGTGAACCAAATACTGAACTGAAAACAGCTGTGTTGACTATTTTTTATATTAACAGAAAATTCCATGCTAAATTTCAATTGGGCTTTCAGGGAAGAAACAATTCATGAGACATAGTCAGTATTGGCTCCATTAAGAAGTCTCAGAGTACAAATAAGCTACAGGGTCATTGATAAATTCTAAGAAAGTATGCAGAGCCATACTTTTGCTTGTTCCACACCTTGCATCCTTTGGGAGTTAGACATGCAAATTTGCTTGAAGTCAATTTTTATGAGATCATAATGAGATGTGTTAGGTTTTATCCTTGATAATAAAATGCACTCTAAAGACTGGTTATTGGAAACATGAAATAATAAATATCTCAAACTTGCTGTTCTATATAAAGGACAGCACACATTCTTGTCTTTATCCATCAAGTTTCACATTAATATCTAATTAAGTATCACCAAGATCATCCCATATCATTACATTGTGCATGTGCGTGCATGCATGCGCATATGTATATGAGTGCATGTGCGTGTGCACATATGTATATGTGTGTGTATATGCGTGTGTGATTTCCCTATGTGAATGTGGTCTGGTTTACAAAGGTCTCTGTTTATTGGTATGTGTTGTTTCTAATCGTTCACTCTTACAGTGAGCTCCAGTGGTGCAAGTGCCTGCTGCACCTGTGCACTCCCGTGTTCACAGTGTTAACATGTATGGAGGATAAGGACGTGTGACTCAGATAACTGGTACGATGTGAACAGAATCAACCCACATTCACCCAGACCCGATCCTGAAAACTACTCTCCAGCTCTGTAGCATTCTTCTAAGCTGCCAGAGCCCCATGCAAATGACGACATGTTCCAGAATTACAAGAAGTAGGTGTCCTAACCTACTGCTTCTGACAGCTGAGAAAGATATTGTCCCTCTGTTAGTCCCCTGAGACTCTGTGGTTATCATAGTATCACCTATTAATTCCAGACTAATACAAATCTATTTATTTCACGTGTACATGAATATTTTATGAATGGATTTTCTGTAGTAGAATTTTGATTCAATCGCTAGGTTGCATTTCTCAAAGTCTACAAGAGAAGCATCACACTTTCTAATGTATCCCGGTGCCTCAGCCCTGGGTTCTTCTTCCCACCAAACTGACTTAGGGTCTTTCTGTTTACTGTGTGGAATTATCTTTGTCACTAATGGGTGAGCACTCTTCACTGCTCTGTATGTTACTGTTTGATAATTGCTTTCTTTTCTATTCTTAAAGTTCATGCAGATTTTGAGACTCCTAACAACTATCTGATATATGTGTGTGTATGTGTGTGTATGTATCAGTTTAGAGTATATTGTATATATAATATATATTGCTATAGTGTTCCAGTGTTCGTCGGGTCCACAACAACGAAGAGGGTGGCTGCTCAGTGCAGTGTTCAGCATGGAGCAGACACTTGATAAATGGTGCTGGCTACAATATTTCATAGTCGTTTTCTGCAACAAATCATGCCTTGTATATAGCTGGCCGTCAGGAATTAAATGATAACCAGTTATTGAAGATAGCTGTCATGATTCACTAAGTTCTGTTACCATGGGATTCCTTAATTTTTCCTCCCACTCAACTTTTTGCTAATGGCAAGCCTTTCTTAGAATGCTGATTAATTAAGAGAGATGGTGGACACTATATAGAAGAGTTGCCCAAATAATTCTCAGTTAAAGGTAAGAAGGCATTCCTTTATAACCATGTAGATTATGCAGTGGCGTCCAAGGATGATTAGACCACCTAAGGCAGAATTAAAAACTGTGTATATATCACATCAAATATTCATACCAAGTATCTATACAAAAACGACACTGCTAACTTAGAGCAATGTTGGAATAGCTATTTTTAGCCCCTTTGATCCAAAATCCGGAGACCATTATTTGCATGTTAGTGCCTTATGAATTCAAAGTGAGCTCATATATAAACCAAGGTATTTAAAAGAACATTGAAGAGTCAAATTTGATGTCCCTGCAAGAGCCTGCCATATTTCTGTAATGCAACACATATGCAGAAGAATTTTGTCTCTGTTGACAAGGCTAGATGCTTCTCAACTCTAAAGACAAGTATCCAATAAACTTGGTTATTTTCACAATGGTTTAACTGATTTTTAAATGAAGGAAATGTGTGAAATTGTTCTGGAGGAAAAATCAAGTTGTCTTGGAAACTTTGAAAGATAAAATAGAAACAAGGTACAGTCATTTTTAACTGCAGGAGCTATGAATTTAAATCAACTTTAAATTTCTGTGAACTTCATTTCATCAGGAAAAAAACTTTTGGGGGACCAAAAAGAGAATTAAGGACACACGATAAATGTAAAACAATACAGTTAACACAAAATGGATTTCTATTTATTTAACACGTACAAAAAATATGAATTCACTATTTTGTTATTGACTTGGAGACAAGTTTTCTTAGAGCCTTGACTGAAGAACAGCAATTTGGGAACAAGGAAACAATAACAAAATTCCCTCCCTCTTAGTCAATAGTATTTTTTTCACATTTATAAAAAACTTCACAATTATGAGAAAAGTATCCACATTTTAAATTTTCATCTAATTTTTTCACAGATTTTTACTTACCCAAAAATAAGGAATTCTCTAAAATATGATTTATATTGAGCTTTGGTGAAGACACCTCAAAAGTATTAGTAGTCATTTTAATGTCCTTAGGGGTCTATTGATTGTACTAATAATGAGTTTTGTTATATTTTCATATGTGTAACCAATGCGTGCCAATCTTCCCTGCGCCACCCTTTCTTGTTCCACTCTCATCTCCCTTATGCCCTTCCGTTCTCAACTAGATCCATTTCACTTTCGTGTCTTTTTGACCCATCGAGCATCATTAGGGTTGTTTGTAGGAGCATGGGTGAGAGTTTTGTATGAATAGAGATTAGAGGGAGGAAATAGGAGAAAAGATGCAATTATCATCTCAAAAATAAAAGATAAAAGAATGCTTATGGTAGCTACTCATACAATTTCTTTGATAGCAGCAATGAACAACTTCTTCATATTTCTGCTCCTAATCACACATACGTATGACAATGATTCTCATTTCTCCTGCCTTTCCTTTCTTACACTTACCACATGCTTGCCTTTCGAGAAAAGTTCTTACCTTTGCTATTTTCTGTAGAGGCTGGGGTGTTCTAAACTATTGCCTTGCTAGAACAGCTCACTCAATTAATGCATCTATGGTGTATACATTTAAAGTAAATATGTCACATTTAATATAGAATTTCACTATGAATTAAAAAGAAATAGCTCCCCTTTTTGCATCAGTCATCTCCAGAACATTTCCCTCCTGCCCACTGCCTTTGTGTTACTCAAACATCCAAAATAGAGGAATCAAAGAGTGGAGAATGTTTTGTTACTGATTTTCTTTTATTCTATCATCAGTAAGTTTGAAATTACTATGAGATAAAAGATAAGGTTTTTGTATAGTTTGTGCTTTAGGACTTGCAAGCTTTAAGGACTCATTTTAGTATTTGTTATTAATGACATATCCATCAAAATTATGGTTATGCCGCTTCCTACCCTGGCCTATCACTGTTGTGATTCTGTGCCTCTATAGGATGAATTGCAGATGTGTTTACCCACAAGACTGTTATGACTGCACTCATGATGCAGTGTTAGAGCGGAGCGAAACAGAACAGCAAATTGGAGTGGATCACTAAGCAAGCAGAGTGTGAAAATGAGCTTTGTTTTTTTTTTTCCTGAGTTATAGCTATTTCTGGTTGAGTGAGGAGCTCCGAGTAGCTAGAATCTAAATCTCAGAAATAGGATTGAAAGCAGACATCTAAGAGCACCAGCTTTAAGCAAGTGTGGAAATTGTAAATCTATATTTCAAACTTAGCTGAAAGGCCATAATGTTAAAGGAACACAACACAAGAAGTGCAGTTAATTGAATGGGATTTGAGGACCGAGATGAAAGCAGACCCCACATTGTGAGTATAGCAATGAGGAGAAACTGGAAGTGTGGGGACATTAAACCCCAAGAAGAGAAGATTGCAACCAGGCGGACCGGAGTGTTTCACGCCTTTAACCCCAGCACTCAGGAGGAGGAGGCTGGCAGATCCCTGTGAGTTCGAGGCCAGCCTGGTTTACTTAGTGAGTTCCAGAACAGCCAGGGCTACACAGAGAAATCCTGTCTCAAAAATAAACACTAAATAAGTAAATCAATCAATCAATCAACCAGTCAATCAAGAATCCAAAGGACACTCAAAGTATAGAAAAAACAGGGACATTGTAGAAATGAAACCATTATCTGACATGCATATTTTTAAATTATGGTATCTAACCCTACCTTACACATTTGCATGGAATATGTTTGGGGAGAGTCATAATCTTTCTTTCATACCATCTACATCTGGCAGAGGACCAAATATTGAAGACCTATCTTAGATGCTCTTCTTTTTCAATAATTATTTTGGAATGTGTAACAATATAGAAATTACTTGGCTAAGTTTTTATGTTGTATCACTTTACTGTAATAAACTCACAAATAAAATCCCTAGATAGATTAATGTAGCCATTCAGCCAAGCATTTGCTCAGCCCCACGCTTTATGCTTCTCAGCAAACTTCTAACAGTGAGAATGGCTATTCTGAGTCATGAAGTTTCTCTTAGGGTTTTGAACTTTCAGTCTCAATTACATTTTTATAATTGTATCCACCACACACAGAAAAGAGAAGAAAATAAAAGAAAAAGAAAAGAAATAGAATTGAAATTGAAAAGTAATAAGCTTGCATTTGTTTGATGACATATGTATTGATTTACCTACCTTCAATCCCTTTTCATGACTAATATTACCTTTCTTGGTCTCCCCTATAAACGTCATATGGTACCTAAACTTTCACCTGTTAACATATCTACAAGAATATATTATAGGCCAGAATATGCATATTGGGGGACAATTATTTTCATTTCTTTCTGAGTTTGAATCACCTTTATTAATATACACTAGAAATGCATCCATTTTCTTAATTTCACTTTTCTTTATAACTGAATGATATTCTATTTTGTGTATATACCACATTTATTATTCATCTATCTGCTGGTAGGCTTCTAGGTGTTTCTGAATTCCTTGTTGTTGTTAATAGAAAAGCAATAAATGTGGATGTGTAAGCCTTTTGGCTGTTCTGGGGATCAAAATCAGAATTTTGAGCATGATAATCAACCACTCTACCAACTGAGCTAGATATGCACCATAAAATTTTCATATATTGGGTAAATATCACTAGTGTAACAAGAGAGCAGCAATGTATGTATGGTGTAAAATATTCAAGCAGTTTAAAAATAAGAGTCTTTGTCATACAAGTTGAGTCTCAAAGAATGGAAATTTAAAATACAAAGGTTTGAAATTATAAATTGTACTGCATATTTTATGTACTACTCTCATATTTGCTGAGATGTTTTCCTTAATTTATGGACATAGAAAGTACATTTTTTTCTAAGATTGCTCAGGTTTATAGTGACAGTGAAATCAGACCAAGAAGGTAATTTCTCAGGTCTTGAAGTTTCCACTGAAGCAATTTCAGGATAGACACACTTTTAATGATTTTTAAATTAAAATACATGTTAGGGAACCTATGGGTTAAAATACATGTTAGGGAACCTATGGGTATTCATATGAAATAACATAGAGTTAAAGACAATGTAATCAATACAGAAACGACAGTATTTATGGGAGACAATCTGGGTTCTAAGTCTTACTTATTCCTGGTATAACTTTAGACAAAACATTCATCAATATTTATAAAGCAAAGACAACTTTATAGAGTGCAAGTATATTATGAGACTCAAAGACAGATCGTATATGAAAAACTCATTTGCCATGTCTGGTGCACAGTAGTACTCAAGAGTCATGACTAATTTCCTTTTGTTAACATATAATAGATTGGTGTCTATACTAATGTAAAGGAAACAAGCCAAGTTTTGTCAATATACAAAGTGGTCAGGGATCTCTATTTAATAATTCCCCTGTAGTCATATTTTTTCTTCTTGACAACCTTTACTTTAATATATAATATTTAATAATTATTGTAGTTTGTATTCTATATTGATTGCTATGTATCCCATATCACTTATTGTCATTCAGAGTAATTGGAGTTTAAAAACTTTGTGCTCCTCCTCAGTCCACCTTAGTCTCTCCCCATGAAATGAAGCGCCATCTGGACCTTGTCTATATTTGTCTTAAGAGAGAGAACAGATTGAACAGTTTAAAGAACTTGTAAATTCAACAGACAATCAATTTAGACCGAGCAATTGTTCTTCTGGATATTAAGGGTAACCTAAATTCACTTGTGAAAGGTTCATTCATTATTACCAACCTGGAGTTTCCAGATAGAAGTGAAGTAGTAACCAGACAGATATGTCCTGATGTTTGCAGAGTCTCTGTGTATGGGTGCAGTCAGGATGTATCTCCTACAATCCACTTCATTCATGGTGACGCGGCTTGCATGGGTTTCAATGATAAAAGCTTCAGAGATGCAGCTACCTTACGTTGATTATATGTCAGATGCAAAACATTAACTTAAAAGACCAAGAGACTTTCTGAACCATTAATTCATCAAATATTTACTATGCTTTATTGCTATGATTTGGACAAATGGCCCCCAAAGGCCTATGTGCTTAAGGGATGCCTTTTCCATTCCACTGTGCTATTGAGAAGTGGTGGGACTTCCAGAGTTTCAAGCTAGTTTGAGGTCTTCCAGGGATTGGAATATACCCCTGAAGGGGGATATTGAGACACCAGCCCCTTCTGCTTCCTGTGTCTAACATTCATTTCATTCATCAAGAAACTGAGTTTCCGTTAACTTGCATTTACACCGTAATATACTGCACTGACCCAAAAGTGATGGGCCAACCCTCTGTGAACCAAGATAAAACTCAAAATAAGCTGCCTGGGGTGTTTTGTTGTAGGCAGGGGAGCCGGATAAACAAGTCCACTGTGTACAGGAAGAGGGCACAATGTTTCTTAACTTAGAACGTTACAAATAGCTAAAGTGAAAATACTATATGAGAACAGCTTAAATTTCATGAGACCAAGTAAAGGAGTAACCCAGAAAGAGGAAGCCACAGATGTAGGAGGCTTGGAAAATCAGGGAAGAAGTTAGGATGGAAGGTCCCCAAAATAGCATCAGTGGAAGTAGCCCAGAGAGCAATCACTTTATTATGTAAATGAGAAAAAACACAGAAGGACAGTGGTTTGACAGAGTAAGTAGTGAAATGAAGAGATAACAAAGTATATGGTGCTAAAATCAAGTTGCTTAAGGAAAAGACAATGTGAGAAGCTGCAAATGCCCTTGGAAAGGCTCTGTTCTAAAACATAAAGCAAACCATAATAACAGTACAGGTTGGAACTTTTTCATAAACTTTAAAATGTATATCTTGAGTGGAGAAGAAATCCATTTGATATTAATAGGAGGAACATTCTTTTCTGAATGACTTAAAACTCAGACCATTAAATTGGCAGAGAAGAAAATAGAACTTTAATATATTACCTGGCTGTGACTGAAAAGTTTCCACAGAATGTAAACAATGTAAAGCCCATTTATTGGTTTTCAACTTTATATATAACTTACAACAAAATAAGAAATTGTTACAGGTGCATGAAAAAATTAAATATCAACAATCTGAAAGTTTAGTTCTCAGAAATGAGGCTGCTGAAGGAAGATTGGTGGCTAATTTTGAGAATTAAAAAGGATGGAATTGAGGAAGTCCATTGAAAGTTGATGAATGGGATCTGAGAAATTGGATCTCTGAGAAATTATAGTTGCGCACATTACGGAGACAAGGGCTCAAATGGTAGAAATATCACAGTTGTGAAATTCAGAGGTGGGTGATTTCCATACTAGTCATTCACATAAGGAAGTCAATAGATTCTAAATCTATTTAGTCAATAGGCTATATCAAAACTTGGACCTTTTCAATATATGGGTTCATGTATGAGTTTATCATTCATCTAGGAAAAGAGTGAAAGCAGTTCCCAGAGGAGAGTCAGGAATTAAAGAAGAAAAGCGTGTTTCCAGAGAGTCTAAGTGGTCCAGACAATGTGTGGGGGAATGCAAATAAAATTTTTCCGCACCTAATACTTCAGAAGAAATGTAAAGAATTTTCTTAAATTGCCTAAGGCATTGTGCTACAATAATGGGAATAGGCTTTTTTCTCTTTGCCTCCTGTGTTGAGTCTCTGCCACACATAACTGTGTTGAGGATTACTCAGTTTAAACCAGAGTTGATTAGTAATGAATATGTCCTAATTTCCTGAGCTTTTACGTAGTCTTTTTAAAAATGAGCCATAAATTAATGGGGTGCGTTGGTCTTTTTTCTTTGCTTAGGTAAGATGTATTGAGAAACCATATGCTGACCTTGACCTCAAACACACAAGTCATATCTTACTTGTATTATTTGGTCAATGTCTCTTGGACGTTTACTTTGCCCCAAGCACTCTTTTGGGCCCAGGATTAACAACAGAGGCCTGACACTATTAGCTTTATAGCTTACAGATTTTCCAAAGAAGACCTTACCTTCCAGTCACTGTTTAGTGATGACGCCAGCTCACTATTCTAGCATATGTCAAATGAAATGTGTGGATGATTGGATGTTATAAAAAATAAGTCCCATTGAATGGATCCTGAGGAATGCTGATTACTCAGGGTAGGTTTTAGTGTAACAAAAGTGGGTTGGGCATTTAAATCTTGGAAGCAAGTGTTGTAGAAATGGCTCAGCCAGTAAGGAAACTTACTGCACAAGCGTGAGAACATGAGTTACTATCAGCACTCAACAAGGCCAGCTGTGGCCACATGTGCCCACCACTCTAGTGCTGGGGGTAGTCGGAAACCAGCTGGTCTATGGAAGTTCCTGTTCATCAACAGTGACCAGGCTCAGTGATAGACCTTGTCTCAAAGGCATAAGGCAGAAAGTGAGAAAGAAGAACGCCCAACATCCTCTTGCGGTCTCAGTTTGTGTTCACACAGGCATGAGCACTGGTATATACATGTATAACATCTCTCTCTCTCACACACGCACACATACACACATATCCTACTACTTGCATGCATACATACATATATGCACACATATTTCTAAAATCTTACTTTAATGAATGAGATCAGAGTCCTTGTCCCTAGTCATGTCATTGAAATAACTCCTTTAGGGGCTGTTACCTGTGTCTGTATATGGTATGTCAAAGGTGAACTGCTGTATAAAGAGATGGCATAAGCTTTTGGTACCTTCTATGACTTTGGGGATCCGAGTAGGAGCCAGGTATCTGTGACTTATCCACAGCTTACAAGTGATTGGATGTGCGTTACAGAGATGAATAGAGGGAACCATGATTAGGCTACACTGCGATAATTTTGAAGTTGGAGGCAAATTAAGAGTTACATCTTTGAGCAGGTTGTTCTTTAAATATCTGTGCTGTTATATCCTGCCTTCTACCTTTCCAGGAGCCTCCAAATATGCATTCCAACCTCTGCACCTGGCACAGGGAAACAGATGGGAGGACCCAAATTCTCAATTAAAACTGCTGCTGAATGTATCTTGAACTGGTGTTGGAAGTCCTTTGAGTCAGAATCACTGCAAAGTACTCTGCCACCTGGTGGCTATTAGAGGCAATACAATTCATACTGAAGTAAATGCCTGCAACCAGTTCCTTTATTTTGATTGGGACTGCATGGGTTGGATTATATATCTTCACCTTATTTAAGGAAGTACAGTTGCTAGGTCTACAATAAATGATGTCCAGGACTTGGCTATCTAATGCTCTTGAAAATACATGGCCAGCAAGCCATTGGTTATAATTCTTTAGCCTGCCATGAAATGCCATCCAATTTTCAGAGGGATCACAAAGGCCACCAATTCAGCATGTGAGTCCTTGCTAGTCCCCGTCGTGCAGAGTTTAGTCCGAGACTGTAGGCCACTCTGGCTTAACTTGCACAGCTTTACTCTTCTATACCTTGAGGGTGTTTAAAAAGCTGCCAGGTCAAACATTGCGCTTGCAGCTCTTTTCCCCATAGAAACGAGAAAATTATGAAAATTTCTCTTAAATTTGAATTTCCCATATTCCCTACATAACCACCAAAGAGATAAGACTCGGTAAATGAAAGTTTCAATCAATTATGCCATAGTCAGTCTTCAAGGATCTAATCAGTCCCAAAGATCATTAGAATTGAAATAAAGCTCAATGCAAGGAAAGATTCACCCCCAGCCTCTGAAGTCTGAGAGCAGAATTGTGTGTGTGTGTGTGTGTGTGTGTGTGAACATTTATATTTCCAATGTGTGAGGTTATTAATGGCTGAAGTAATAGGTAGTGTTCCTGTCACTTAGCCCTGCTAATTGTAACGTGGTTGCTGCGTCTAGGCCAACGTAAAACCTTTCTCATGTCAGGGTGTGGTGGTACACTCTTAATTCTCATACTTGAGAGGCAGAGACAGGCACATCTCCCTGTGAGACAGAGGCCAGCCTAGCATGTTCCAGTTCATCCACGCTACATAATGAGGACCTGTCTAAGCACAAAACAACAACTAAAGAGTCTCAAGCATTCTTATTTATTTGCTTACTTACATATTCTTGAGAGAGGATCTCCTTAGGTACGCTTGACAGTCTTGGAACTTGTTATGGAGACCCTGGAACTCATAGAGATCCTCCTGCCTCTACCCTCCTGGTGCAGGGATTAATGGCCTGTAGTATTACATCTGACTGGTTCTTCAGGATTTTGAGACAAATTCTTACCCAATCTCAGGCAGTCCTAGGTATGATATGTCATCATCTTTAATGTAACTAATTACAAAAGCAACATCCAGTCGATGTTTGCCATGATTATTTCCCATCCCTACTGGTTCCACTTCATCCCAAGGGAGGGAGGAAATTGTACAAAGGCGCCAAAGCCAGGGAACGCAGGGGCTTTTCCTAGCATGGCTCTGTCAGAGATGGAGAAATTCTTCCTGGAAAGTTGTGGATGGTTTTGCAGTGGAGTGATATTGTGATAAGATAGCATAATAGGAAAATTAATTCAGCTGAGAGAACAGTTTTGCTGAAATGTAGGAGAATAAAGCAAGATTGTGCTGGCCCATTAAAAGGCGTTATGTGTATGTGCGTGTAAATCCACAAGAGTAGACGGAAAGGTAGGTTAAAATCGGAGGGAGGAACAGAGGTCAGAGTTCCATGGCATGGTAGATGTTAAGTGTGGGCAGATAGGAGGAAGCTAAGAGAAGAGGGAGGGAAATGAGTAGATGCTGGATGTGTTCCCAGCATTATGGCAACCTCCTGTCGGGATGGAGCATCATCTGTGTATAAGTGGTATTTAGAAGATGCAGTTGTGGTATATGGTATCAATTACGTGGTCATGGGACAGACATGGTGGGTATGGTACCTGCCTTAAAACCAACATCTAAAAATGATTTTAATTTTCAGCAGTGCAATATCACAACAAACCAAAAGCAGCTAAGATTTTTTTTATACCCGATTGGTGATATAAGGTCAGAGTGGACTTGAAGGCCAAGCAGCTATGGTGAGGCAAAGCCTATCTCTGTACAGTGAGTCTTCTCATCTAAACCAGATACACGTCCTGCAATAACAACCTAACTCTTACCGTGAGTGAGTAGACCAGAGCCAGAAGCTTCTAAACGTTCTCACTTTGTGTCTCATTCAGCAGGAGTCTCTTAATATCTTTCTGCTTCAGTACAATTTAAAAATGACAGTACTGTTATGGAAAAGTACATTACCAAAAGTTAATAAAGATCTGTGCTGAAACCAGACTGAAGGGACCACGCGGACACGGACATGCTTCTCTTCGCAGGAGCTATGGCCATGTTCTAGAAGGTACCGCCTGATGAGGACAGCCCAGTGCTTTACCTGCCTGTGTCTAAACACTGAGAAAGGAGTAGCCTGAAGATAGAGAACTGGCTTTACTGCAGATATTCATGCAATGGCCAAACACTTGATTGGGGGTAAACTGAGTTCTCCCAGGAAGCCTGACTTGGGGAAGGCTATTCTGTTCCATGGCAACTGTGCTTTGAGCCATCCCAGTGGGTATTTCCTGCATTGTGTCTCTCCGGCATTTGTTTTTCTCTTCCTAATTGTACTTCATTTTTCTCTGGGGAACCCTTCTCTCCCAAATCCGGTAATCCTGATTTGGCAATAAAAGTTAAGGCCCATGCCCTCATGCTCCAGAGTGAACGGGGATGCCAGAAGCTGAAGCCGCTCCTGCCAGATGCTTCCCGCTTGTAAGGAGGCCAGGTAGGCAATCTGGCTTCTGCTGAAACTAATCAGGCAGGCAGCTGCGGCCTGGTTTAGTCTGCTGCTTTTAGCCTATAAGCTTTCCAGAAGCTTCCAATGAAGTATCTTACTGATTAGGTACATCAGAGTTGGCTGCTTACAATCCAGGGTAGGGTGCAGGATGATTTACTGGGCCATTAGCATTTTAGAAGGGAGGCAGACATCAGGGCTTACTGAGTTTCTTCCATCAGTCTCTCTGTTTGATATTTTACATATTTCATCATTGATAAATTATCCTTTAGTATAAATTATCTTTACATTAATGGATTCACCCACATTAACAATCTAATGCTAAATTTGATTTACAGTTTTAGGATAAAGTCAACTTAGTGTGACTTTATATAAGAAAATAAAAAAATTATCTTTCTATAGCTTGAGTCACATGGTGAGATTATGATTTTGTTTTTCTCGAGACAGGGTTTCTCTGTTGCTTTGGTGCCTGCCCTGAAACTGGCTCTGTAGACCTGGCTGGCCTTGAACTCACAGAGATCCACCAGCCTCTGCCTCCTGAGTGCTGGGATTAAAGGCGTATGCCACCACTGCCCAGCTATAAATTTTTTGTAGTTTTGAGCACAGTGAAATTGCCTCATCTTTTTATGTATATGTTAGTCTCATCTCAATAGCATGTAACTTCTTTATAGTCTTCTCAAGAAGGATTCTAGAATTTGAAATTTTCTGCTTTCAAAAGAAGTGTTATTGTTCTAAGAGTAAGGATGTTTTGCCTGCATGTATGTATGTGCTCCATGTGTGTGCCTCATGCCTGTTGAAGCCAGAAGAGGGTGTCAGACCGTCTGTAGCTGAAGTTACAGTTTTGAGATGCCATGTGGTGCTGTGAATTGAACCCAGGTCCTCAAGAGTAGCCTATGCCCTCGACTGCTGAGTTATCCAGTTCTGTTTATCTGCTTCCTGCAGACTGAAATGTAAACACAAAACCATCTATTTGCAGAATTAAAAAAAAATCATGTTATGTATAATAGTTTTCTTCCATAAATTCTTCCCAGCTTATTTCTTTTTCAGGCAAATTTTATAAATATGCCAACTGACTTTTATGTCACCTCAACACAAGCTAGAGTCATCTGAGAGGCATGAATCTCAATTGAGAAAATGCTTACATAAGATCCAGTTATAAGATATTTATTTAATTAGTGACTGATTGGGGAGGGCTCAGCCTGCTGTGGATGGTCCTATGCCTGGGCTGTTGGTCCTGGGTTCTGTAAGAAGGCAAGATGAAAAAGCCATAGGAGGCAAGCCAGTAAGCAGCACCCCTCCATGGTCCCTGCATCATTTCCTGCCTCCAGGTTCCTGCCCTATTTCGGTTCCTGTCCTGATGTCCTTCGATGATGAACTATGCTGTGGAAGTATAAACCAAATGAATCCTCCCCCTGCCAATTTGCCTTTGGTCATGATTATTCCTCACAGCAAAGTAACCCTAACTAAGACAATAAGTTATAATTTCAAGAAATTTAACTATTTCTTTCATCATTTCAACTTTATTGGAGAAACCTTTTCAAAATACAATGTTTATTTGTTTGCTGTTTTGTTTGATTTTTTGAGGTTGGCTTTTTTTTTGTATAGTCCTGGCTTTCCATGAACTAGCTTTGTACCCTGGGCTCAAAATCACAGAGATTTGCCTGCCTTGAACTGACAGAGATCTGCCTGCCTCTGCCTCCCGAGTGCTGGAGTTAAAGGTGTGTTCCACCATCACCCTGCTAAAATACTAAATATTCCCTTAAGTTTTTTATCTTATCCTTTTGGTTCACTTTCCTCTATATTCCAAATATTGATTATTTGCACATTGTCCAACAGTGACTCATTGTATAACTTGAAGGAATGTTTTAGATATTGTATTTGTCAATGTAAATTAGACTCCCTGGGTTACAATTAACTAATGATATGTAATTAATTAATCACAAATATATGTTCATGAAACTACCAAATTAATTAGAATATAAGATGCCTCCAAGAATTAGACAGTGATATTTATTCTTGGTTGCTTTCTTTTACTTGAAAGCTCTTTGCAGAATTTTGTAGATTTTTTTTTTCATGAAAAGCGCTTTTAGGCTTTGGCAATCTCTTCCATCCTTCATTTCTTCCTTTATGGAACTTGTTCTGGTTTTTGTTTCTGTCTTTTCCTTAATTTTACTTTGTTGTTTGCATCCCTGCCCACCCCCTGGCTTAAATTCTCTATTGAGTATTTGGTTATTAATGTTCAGACTTCCCTTTTATTAATCTGAACAAAGCTCTGAGGTTTCTTCTTCTACTTTAGTAATAATTCAGTATATTTTGATACATAGTGTTATTATTTCTGTTTCACTTTCTTCTTTAACTCCTGGGCTGCTGAAAATGTAGTTTTTAGGATTCCAGAAACATTCTCAAAAGTTCTACAGTGAACTTAACTTCTGGTTAAGGTAAGGCTAACAATACTGCCCACATTACAGATGAATTTAAAAATGTTGAGAACGTTGACCACACATGCAGTCTAGCACAGGCTACATTTTCAAAGTGTTTCAAGAACATGTACATTCTCTATTTGATAAATGTCATGCTTACGTTGACCAGATGATCAGACAAATCCTGTCCCGCATACTGCTCACCACTTTACCCTCTGTCCTCATATCTCTTATTTTCAGGCCCCCTTCAGCATGGAATTTTAAATCTTAATAGAGTACATCGATATAAAAATATTTGCAGTGTTTGTTCAAAAGAAGTACCATTTTATTCTGAAGAAAGTTTTGGCAAGATACCAAAATTTGGCAGATCTATCTATCATCCATCCATCTATCTATCTATCTATCTATCTATCTATCTAT
>LOJH01008357.1:8543-29711 GCA_001685095.1 Ellobius talpinus | reverse complement strand
AAAAAAAAAAAAAATCCACTCCATTTCCAAAGGATATGCATGCAGCCCCTTTCTTCAAACCATGAGGGAAACTGGGACTGGGCCTTTAAGTAGGTAAAGGCCCAGAGTCATGTTCTGAAGGCACTGGAGAGAAATTTAAGGATCTTCCCAGGAAAGGTGACAGGCTAAGTTGTGTGATGTAAGGATTTTAAAGATAGGGCTTAAGATGCCAAGGTAAGATGAGTTCCAAGTAAGACTTTATGGTGTTTGAAGGGTTGACGTATGTAAGAAGAATGTTGGGGACATTATTAGGAAAACAGGATGGAGGGCAGGAATGGAGTCATAGTGTTTGATAAATAAAAGGAATGGGGTTCCCAGACAGGAAAATGGGGCCTAACTGGAGAAGGATGGGGAAGGAAAGTGGGACCAAGGGGTGACTGGGCATCCAAAGAAGGGTGGGAATGGGGGTAAGAGGTCGAGTTGATAACTGCAGAACACAGCTTGCCTTTGGGGAGAGGCAAGCAGGGCTCAGAGAGGAGTCTGGCTGGGGTGCAGTTTTCACTAAAGAACGGATTTAAAGCGATTAAGTGACTTGTGGAGGAGGAAGAAAGATTTAGGGAAGGTAACCAATTCGGCGAGTTTGTGGGAGAAAGCCCAGTATGGGGAAATGGGCAGTTCCGCTGGATTCAAGAAAAAGGAGCGACTGACTGGGTCCTGGTTTGATGGGGGGAGGGCTTTGGGCGAGAAGGAAGCCCGGATGAGGGGGATGGGCCGGGCTGGAGGAAGGGGGCTAAAGGACGGAAGGAGGCCCAATTTCAGGGCTGGGGCCGAGTGGCAGGGGTGGTGAAGGAGCCAGTGGGAGCGGATGGAGGCCCCTGGGGACCGGGGACTAGCAGCTGGAAGGGGGAGAAGGAGGCCTCTGGAGCTGCGGAGAGGGTGGGGGCGGGGAGCCTGCGCCGGGCCGTTACCTGTCCTGGGTGTTTATCATCCTCGGTGGCTCTGCTCAGGGTGGGAGGAGGCGGCGCGGGGAGTGGGTAGGTGGACGAGTGAGTGGGTGTGGGGTCGCGCGCGCGGGCCGGGCCGGTCTCTGCGGGCTAAGTCCCTGTCAGGCCGCGGGCCGAGAGCCCTCCTCTTGCCTCAGCGAGCGCCTGCCTCCAACTGACCCTCCCCGGCCGCCGCCGCGCAACCGCCCCGCCCCCGAGTGCCTCATCTGCATAACCCCACCCCAGCGCCGCTTGGTGTCCTGGGAAACTAGGGCCCACAACAAAGGGCAGAGCACCGCCCCGCCTAGGCGCAGGCGTACCAGGCAGGCTATCTTCTTGGGAAGAAGGGCGGGAGCCAAGGCGAGGGTGTGGAGAGGGGTCTGGAAGCCTGGAGCTCACGTTCAGCCGCAGTCAGTCTTCGTTTCTGCTTTTTGATACAGTTTCTTGTAGCTCAGGCTAGCCTCAAACTCACTGGAGGATGACCTTGAGTCCTTGATCCTCTTGCCTTCACTAACCTTCCACCAAGTGCTGGGATTTACAGGTGCGCCCCACCATACTGGGCACTGAATGCTTTTGTGTGGCAAAACCAGACCCTACTATTTGTAAACTCGGAGAGTGTATTTCCTCCAACAAAACAAAATCTGAAATCTAAGAATACTACTCATGTATTAATTAGCACCGTTTCCAGTAGGACTCTAATCCCCTAGACCTACCTTTTCCTTCAATTCATAATGCAAATTAATCTGTCAAATAACTTCAAGCACCTTTATGGCCCCAGCTATCTTGATGGCTCCCACTGTCAGTTGAGAGAGGGGAAAAAAAGAAACCAAAAAACCCTCTCCATTTTGGAGACAATCTCAAATCAGTTCCCCCAGCTACTGACCAAGCACACTGTCATGTGAAGCCAAGATCACAGTCTCCTCTCTAACTTGTTGACAGCAGCTTCCAGCCACAATCAACGCAAGCAACTTCAATCAATCATGCCAGGCTCCTAGTGCACTGCCACTGTCTTGACTGGTCCTCTAATCACAGATTAGTGCCAAAAAGTCAGTCAATAACATACACACCCCTCAAATCCCAGCCACTGGAAAATCACGGGCACCATCAACTTAAGACTGCAACCAATAGAGATTGGGTAAGCCTTAAATCCTACCACCTAGCAGGCAGGGACAGATGGATCTCTGTAAGTTGAAGCTTGGTATGTATACAGCAAGTTCCAGGCCAGCCAGGGGAACATAGTGAGGCTCTGTCTCAAAGAGAGAGACAGAAGAAAATGGCAGGGAGGGAGAGAGGGAAGGAGGGGGGAGGAGCATTCTCAGACCACACACAGAGGTCACCTCCAATCTCCCATTCAGTTCAAGTTCAGTAAGCAGCTACTCACTATGTGCTTCTGGCATGGATAGGTGTCCAGGAATACTCCATGATGGGCTAGGCAATGTGTCTACCTACCCTGGATGTCACAATCTGGTCAGAGACAGAGGCCATCACAAATGCGGAAAATACTGTCTGAGGGACACTGCAGAGAAAGTAACATGTGGGACAGCTTGAAGAAGGGGTGGGTAGCTCTCCAAAGTTGTGGTCACCAAGACGTCCATTTCAGTACAGCCCCAAATCACAAGGGACCTTATCAGAGCCCTCTCAGGATCCAATGGTTCTACAGCACAAACAAAATTTTAATCTTTAGATCATGAGCATACCAAGAGAGTACAGAAGGAAGGATGGAGCTATCAGACTAAGGTTTTTTTCCAACAAAATTGGAGTGGTAAAAGAACCGCTGTGGTTACCATTAGATACTCAGACAAAATCGTTCTTTTCCTCTCTACCTTGCCGGGTGGTGGTAGCGGCGCACACCTTTAGTCTCAGCTTTTGGGAGGCAGAGGAAAATGGATCTCTGTGGGTTCAAGACCAACTTGGTCTACAAGAGAGTTCCCGGACAACCAGGGCTATATAAAGAAAACCTGTCTCGAAGCTGCCGACCCCCACAAAAAAATCCTCTACCTTTTTGCCCATAGCTATCCATACCTAATCTTTCAAGTTCAAGTCAGGTTAGTTCTTACATTAGTACATAACAGAATTTACTATTAAACCTAGCTCCACCCACCTGGCCAACCCTCCTGGACCCAAAAGAGCCTCAGCTTTTCCAGTCCATCCTGAGCAAGGTGCCCTGTCGTCTGAAGGACACTTTCTGATTAATCAGCTGGCAAATAGTGAGAGCACACAATGCCAATAATAGCAAACGAGACCATTTATTTGCTAAGCATTTTTGTGTGTATGTTTGTGTGGAGGTAGTTGGTATGTATAGACATGATTCTGTGTGTGCAGATCTATCTCAGGTATGTGTGCATACATGTTCAGGCCAGAGGACAACCTGAGGTGATATTCTTCAGGTGTCAGCTACCTTATTTATTTGCTGATTTATTTATTTATTGAGACGGGGCTTTTTATTGACCCAGAATTCACAAAGTAAGCAAAGCTGGTGGGTCACAAAGCCATGGGATCCCCACCTTCACAGAGCTGGGATTGCCAGCATGAGCAAACAAGTACTGATTTTTTTTTTGTTTTTGTTTTTTGAGACAGACTTTTCTCTGTAGCTTTGGAGCCTATCCTGGAACTTGCTCTTGTAGACCAGGCTGGCCTCGAACTCACAAAGATCCACCTGCCTCTACCTCCCAAGTGCTGAGATTAAAGGCGTGTGCCACCACTGCCCGGCTGCAAATTTTTTTTTTTTTAGTTTTGGGAATCACTCAGGTCTGGGTACTTGCAAGGCAAGCACTTTACTAGCTAAGCCATCTCCCCAGCTTCTAAAGCACTAATTTTAATTTTTAATTTTTATTTTATATTGAGAATTACTATGCCTGTTAATATTCACTGAGGACCTATGTACAGCAAGAAACTTATTTGTTTGACTTCAAAGCTATCAGATGAAGTTTGAATTCATATCCAAGGTTGTCTAGATTTACAAGGGAGGAGTCAGAAGCATCTGTCACAGCTTGCAGTTTAGGAAGTGAGCATCTTCATGCATCCAGGCCGGACAGTGAAACCACAAATACTGTCCTGTACAACTGCCCCATCTATTTAAATTTCAATTCACTAAAATAAAAATAGGGTTTGTGGTATAGCTCTGGGTAAAATGCTGGCCAACCTAGCATGTGTGAGACCCTCCCCAAACCAAAATGCCTGATGGAGCAACATGTTAAGAAACTGACCTGCTGCCAGACCTGCCCGTGTGGTTTGAAACCCCTCAGGCCTACGAAGCCCTTTTGTGGCCTGTGTGAAAAGCAGGGGGAATGGTGTCCATGGCTCAGCCGGACAATAAGTGAGCACTAGATTCAGCATCTGGAAGATACCTCACAAAGTTAAACCAGCCCTACTGCTCTTGAGGAAGGACAAGAGGGAGGATGTCCTTGAATGCTTATTGGTGCGAAAGAGACAGAAAAGGGTAAGAAATGCATTTTTACAAAACCAGGACTTCCAAAGGTGTTCACTCATTTGGCATCTGTACTCCCTCTGCCTGCTCTACCCAAGGCTGGCTGTGTGGCCAAGGGCCCAGGCCAGCAGCTTCTCACCTGTAATCAGCTCTTTGTTGTGGCTCTTTGGGAGGAGCTTAAAAAGAAAAAGGAATTACTGTGTAATCAAATCTTTTGACCTTGAACTCTTGGCTCTCCTGCCTCCCTCCACCTCCCAAGCCTAGGATTCCAGGTGTGCAGCTGGTCTTTGCAATACTGGGGATTAAACCCAGGACTTCATGCTTGCAGGCAAACATTCTACCAACTGAGCCACCCCCAGCCCTAAAATCCATTTTTAAAATCTTTACTCGAGACTAGCCTTGAACTTGTTATGCAGACAACAATGAACTTGATCAACCTGCCCCCACTTCTCAAGTGTGAGATTACATGTGTGCACCACCAACCATGAAGGCTATTTCACTTTGAGATGGGTTCGCACTATAAAATCCGGGTGGCCTGGAACTCTTGAGTTCTATTTATCTTCCTACTCAGCAACCTAAGTACCAAGATGTGGTGTATGCCACCACACCAGACTTGAACAAGAAATTTTGAGAGGTTAGGGAACTGAACCTGAAACTGGGAATGATCCAGGAGTCAGGCTTGAGAGCAGGGTTCTTGGTCAAAGACAGAACACTATTTTAGACCAACAGGAAGAACACAAGTAGTGGTTCCCACCACCCTCCCAGCACAAGGAAGCTGGAAATGACGTGATTACTACCATCTGTCCCTCTGAGAGCCTGAGAGAATTTCCATGAGCCTAGCTGAGAGGGCTGGCTTGGTCCAGAAGGGAATTCGACCTTGACATAGTAAGAAAGGTAGGAGGGAAGGAAGACACTGGGGGCCTCCCCATCCTAGGGAAGAGACAAACTGAAGGAAAAGGAGGATGTGTTCCCCATGGACGTCTCCTAGCAATGAAGAGGCCTGGACATGAGGCCGCCCAGGAACAGCAGGGCAGCCAGAGGTCAGAGTTCATGGCCTGCTGAAGACCTGTCCTGGCTTTGGGCTCCAGGCACTGTGCCCATTCTCTGATCTGCCACATTGTTCAGCAATTTCCTCCTCTGAAAGTAGAGGGGGGAGCAGTGGGGGAGCAGGGCTTGTACAGCCAAGAGTAACTGGAGCAGAGTGGGGTGGGGCTTCCACAGGGAAGGGGCCTCAGTTCATTCCCATGACTGGCTGTCCTTCTGGCTACTTGGGACTTTGGGACTTCGTGGGAAAAGGTCTTGGAAGTGCTAAGTACAGTAACTGAGTGTGTGTGTGTCCCCAAGTGTGCATCAGGCACGTTTTCCATTTTAGCCATGGAACACTGCCCTATGAGAACTTGATACCAGTGTATGTTCCCACAGGGCTCTGTCCTGAGAGAGGCTTAGAAACCCGCCCCAAAGCCTGAAAGACACTGGAAGCCACAGGACCAATTCTCTGGGGAATCTCTTGGCTCCTAGCAAATATAGATCACCTGACGTCCCTGGACTAACAGGGATGCTTCTAGAACTTGCAAGCTTGCCAGCAGAACTCTACTAGGTGGATGTTGAAAAGCAGATGGGATAGCTGGGCAGTGGTGGCGCAAGCCTTTAATCCTATCACTCAGGAGGCAGAGGCAGGTGACTTTGAGGCCAGCCTGGTCTACAAGAGTTAGTTCCAGGACAGGCTCCAAAACTACAGAGAAAACCCTGTCTCAAAAAACCAAAAAAAAAGAAAGAAAAGAAAAGCAGATGGGAACTGATGGGGGCCAGGAGCATCTATGAGGAAGCCTAGAACCTTTCATAACCAACAAGATAGCAGAGCCACACACAAGCCCATGGATGGGCCAATGCTCACCCTTCAAGCAAAAAGCTCTCAAATGACACCACAAAAGAGTAGCACACAGGCCAAAGGTCACTCCAGTCCTAGCTTGTTTGACCAATCCAGTGTTTAAGAACTTTTTGAGCCAAAACAGAGATTTCACACAATCTATAACCTAATGAAAAAATATGGTTAACATGGACACACACCTTTAATCCTAGCATTCGGGAGGCAGAGGCAGGTAGATCTCTGTGAGTTGAAGGCCATCCTGGTCTACATGGTGAGTTCCAGGATAGCCAGGACTACTACATAGTGAGACCCCATCTCAAAAATCAAAATAAAGTAACAATGAAAATACAGCTAAAATTGAACATATGCCCCACCACCACCACCAGGCACGGTACTTGTAATCCCAGCATTTAGGAGGCTGAATCAGGAGGATTCTGAGTTTGAGCTTGGACTACATGAGAAGACACTGTTTCAAGCCCAACAGTGCGGTTGCGTGCCTTAAATCCCAGCACTCGGGGCAGAGGCAAGTAGATCTCTATGAGTTCTAGGCCAGCCAAAGCTACACACAGAGAAACCCAGTCTCACGAGAAGACCAAACCCCCTGTTTGAGTAAAGCACACCAGAGACTGAGGATATAGTACAGTTGGTAGAGAGCACTTCCCACACATTCCCGGAGCTCTGCACCTGACCCTCAGCATCAGCGTTGTTCAGATTCCTTCCCAGGGAGACATAAGCAACAACTCTCTTCCTAAAGTCCCGATGACAAACAGAGGTACGACTGCACCAAAGTCCACTCCGGGAAGCTGCCAAGTTTCTTGGACTTCCTCAGCACAGATGAGGGGTTACTTAAAGAGGTGTGGGTACTCCTCCTGACAGTTTACTAAGGAGGAAGGAAGGCTTGATAGGAGAGTAGCCACATAGAGCCCCTTCCCTGGTCTTCCCCAGCCTATACACTCTAGCCCAGTGGTTCTCAATCTTCCTAACGCTGCAACCCTTTAATACACTTCCTCATGTTGTGCTGACCCCAACCATAACATTATTTCTTGGCTACTTCATAACTTTGATTTTACTACTGCCACAAATCAGAATGTAAATATCTGATATGTGACCCCTGGAAAGGGTTTTTAACCCACAGGTTGAGAATGGCATTTGAGTTGCAGACATTTGGGAGCAGCTGGGTACTCAGGTGAGGGTCTGTTACCCTCCCTGCCACTCTATAGCTGGATATAAACAGCCAACAAAGTTGGATGTGGGGTGCACATCTTTGATCCCAGCACTTGTGAGGCAAAGATAGATCTCTTAGTTCAAGGACCCCTGGTCTATAGACTTCTAAGACAATCAGGGCTACACAGAATAACCCTCAAAGCCTCAAAAATAACTGAATAAATAAAGTCCAGCTGGGCTAATCTTGAAACAGGCCACATCTGAACTCCCCAAGATGATTGCTTTGCTCAAAGACAATTCACTCCCAACAACCAGATAAGGCACAAGTGACTCCAAGCAAATGCTTGTAGTCCCAGCACTGGGGAGATGGAGGCAGGAAGATCAGAAGTTCATGGTCATCCTTGGCCACATAGAAAGTTTAAGGCTAACCTGAGCTACAAGAAACCTTTTCTAAAAAACAAAACAAACAAAAATCAACTCCCGAGATAGCAGTTGATCTGGCTGAGTGGTAAATACCTACTCTTGAGGCTGGAGAGCTGGCTCAGTGGTTAAGAGTGTTTACTTCTCTTGAAGACCAGAGTTTGATTTCCAGCACCCACGTCAAGCAACTCCCAACTGCAGCTCCAGGTCCAGGCAGATCCAACACCTCTGGGCTCCATGGGCACCTGCACTCACTCGAACAAAACCACAGAGACCACACAAATACACATAATAAAAATAAATCTTTAAACATAAATGAGTATCTGCTCTTTTCAGAGGTGTGTGGGCTGCCCATCTGTCCATTTTGCCACCATCTACACCAGTCTCCATTGTCCCCAGCACTGAAACTGAGTATGAGCTACTGTTGCTCATTACACTGCCAGGATTATCATACTTTGTCTTGGTCAAAAGTTAGGACACAAGGGGCTGCAGAGATGGCTCAGTGGTTAAGAGCACTGGTTGTTCTTCCAGAGGACCCAGGTTCAATTCCCAGCACCCACATCGCAGCCCACTGCTGTCTGTAACTCCAGTTCCAGGAGATCTGACACCTTCACACCAATGCACATAAAGTTTTTTTTTTTTTAAAAAAAAGCTAGGACACAAAACCAGGTGTAGTGGTACATTCCATCCCAGTACTTGAGCTGTGGAGGCAGGAGGATCAGGAGTTCAAAGTTATCCTCAGCTACAGAATGACTTTGAAGTCCACCTGGGCCACATGAGACCTGCTTCACAACAACAAACAAAAACATGGCCAGCAAGACAGGTCATAAAATAAACATGCCTGTTGCCAAGCCTGACAATCTGAGTTTAATCCCAAGACCTACATATGTGCACTCTTCAAGTGGAAGTCAGAGAACCTTTGAGCTTTGAGAGTCAGTTCTTTCCTTTCCCTACTTGGGACTCCAATGAACCATCTTACTGACTCAAAATAGGTGTAATAAAAAAAAATACACAGAACACAAATCAAGAGAGCCGCCTGTTTGGAGACAGTGTATCTATAAACAGACCTTGCTGTGACACAGTACCTTCCCACCGTTCAGTGGGCAAGTGCTTAACACCACCCCTCACAATGCAATGTCACAGACCTTGTGCCAAATCCATCCCCTTACCCCCAGCACAGTTCTCATGTTCTCAGTGAGTGAATCCCAGCTGCAATGCCCAAAGGAGTAAGAGTCAAACAGTGACCTCTAACCCCAAGCTGCAACTCCTTAGCTGAACTGTTATCCCCAGCAGCGGGCTGCAGCAGTGCATGGAACACAGGGAATGCAGCTGAGCTTATACCCCAGAGACCAAGGCCAACTTTGGGAATGCCGTGATGGGCCCCAGTCTATCACACAGCTTTACGTTTTTATGAGATTATAGTCGTGCATAACTTGCATATTTAAGTAATAAGCTAAGGGCTAGAAAGGTGTCTCAGCGGTTAAGAGCACATGTTGCTTTTGTGGAAGACCAGGGTTTAATTCCCAGTACCCACACAACAGCTCACAACAGCCACTAACTCTAGTTCCATGGGATCTGATGCAAAAGGGAACTAGGCATGCACCTGATGTACATACAAACATGCAGGCAAAATATTCATGCATATAATAAATCTAATAAAAAAATTTAAGAATAAAAAAGCTAAAATGCCAGAGCCTAGTCCTAGAGACATAACCACAACATATTCCACAGTTTATCTTAAATTCCTGCCTTTGGTGCTCTGGTCTACTGACAGGTTTCCCATCATGCCCTGTTTTATCCTTCATATACAATATTTCTTCCTTCTGTGCAAAATGTCCACTCTCTGACCTTTAACCAAGTCACCTAAATTACAAGCATATACAGCTTCAGTTACAGTCTCTCGATCATTTGCTTCATGTGTATTCTATTTTTTTAATCACACACCCATCCAGACCACACGAATTGGCTCATACTTGTAACCTCAGCACTTGGGAAGCTAAAGATTGTCCTGTGTTCCTAACCAGCACAGGCTACGATGTGAGAACCTTTGGATAGAAAATGATAGTGATACAATCCACCCCACCTCACCCGTGCCGAGACAGTGTCTCTAGAGAGCGCTAACTGTCCTGGAACTCACTATGTAGACCAGGCTGACCTCAAACTCAGAAATCTGACTGCCTCTGCCTTCCACGTGCCGGGTTAAAGGTGTGCATGACCAGACCTGGTTCAGTAATACAATTTTTTAAGGGGCATGGCGGTCTATGCCTCTAATCCTAGCACTGAGATCTGAAGGCAGGAGGATCAGGAGTTCAGGGGCATCCTCAGTTACAGAATGAGTTCAGGGCCAACCTGGGCCTTGTGAAATCCCGTCTCAACTACCCCAATCCCAGCCCCTAAGAAAAACAGAAAACAAAACAAACATGTACTCACCTGTAAATAACCAGTCATATTCAGCATCCCACCTCTGCCTCCTGGCGGCCTCTTGAAGACATCCAAAAACATTCCTTAGGTCAGGTTCCTCCTCAGAAGTCAGCACTGATGTGGGTAAGGGCTTAGATAACGTGGTCTTTGTGCATGGCACTTTGCCAGCTGTAGAAAGTCACTGTGGAGGAACAGGAGGCTGCTGGGCACGGGTTGGGACCAGTTTAGCACTTGAAGGCAAATTTGTGTCCATAAACTTCACCGCACAGAACGCAAATGGAATGCTCTTTGAACTGCAGGTACAGAGTGACAAGCACACAGGTTCAACCCACAAAATGGCTTTCAGGTTTTTTTTCTTGTCTTCTTGGGTTTTGTTTAGTTAACAACAACCAAAATTAGGAATTTGTGCATTAAATTCTGAGTCTTTCTATAGAAAAAATATTAAGCCACGTGTCACAGTTAACGGTGCTATTGCTGTGAAGAGACACCACGACCACGACAACTCCTCTTACAAGGGAAAATGCTGCCCCCACAGGGTTTCTGTGTAGACCTGGCAGTCCTGGAATTCCCCAGGCTGGCCTCGAACTCATAGACATCTGCCTGGTGTGCGTGCCACCACTGACTGATGGGAAGACATTTAACTGGAGCTGGCTTACAGTTCAGAGATTTAGTCTGTTATCATCATGGCAGGAAAGCATGGTGGCATGAAGGTAGATGTGACGCTGGAGAGGTGGCTGAGATTTCTACATCTGGATCCACAGGCACCAGGAAGAGACAGTGAGCAACTAGCCCTGACTAGCCCACACGTATGAGGTCCCCATCCTGCTGAGCAGCTGGGGTTGGGAACAGCTCAGCATGAATCCCGCCATTCAGTCTCCATTGCCTCCTTCAGCCTCATCCATCTCTGGCCTGTGCAACTCTTGACCATGCCTAGAATTTCATGGAGAACACGTCCAAACTGGGCAACACCTAGACATCCAGCCCTTGACTCAGAATGGCCTCACTAAACATCAGCCAACTTACCTTTGGAAACTTCAGAAACATGAAAGTTACTACCCTAGGGCATCTTACTGTGCCTTTAAAATGTTCCCATTGCTTTTGCTGGATGGGAACTCCCATAGAAGTTGGGTCCCCTGAGGACACATGCCCAGAGATGGGAAGACATCTTGCCTAAACAACGTCTCAGAAGTGAAGTAGCCAACTAGCTGGCATGTTAGGTACTACCAAGTGCCCTTGACTGGGACAGTGACATGACCTGTGCCCCAAAGGAGCTTCCGGCCTAAGCATTGTCCAGGAAGGTTTGCAAAGATGAAATTAACACCACCTAGGGATACAGTGACAGAGGGGTGGCTGGAATGGGACAAACCAAATTTCAGCTACCAGGGTGTCTACTTCTGTCATTCCAGTGGGTACAAAGTCTACCAACTATAACAAAGAAATATCAGCTCTGATAAGGAGGCACATGGTCACTCATTCCTAATGATGTCCAGGCATTTAATGCATGCAATAAAATGAAACAGATCACCGACTTGATTTTTGTAGTTGTTTTGAATCAGGGTCTCAATCTGTTACCCAGATAGCCTGGTACTAACAATGTCAATCAGCACAACCTCGATCATGAAATGATCCCTCTGCCTTTGCATCCAACGTGATGAGATTATAGGCATATACATACCTCATACCTACGTACCTCACCCAACCTGTTCTGTGGACATCTGAGTTTTGTATGAATTCCGCATCTGAGTTTTGTATGAATGATCTTGGACTTGGACACACCTCTCTACCCCTTAGGGCTGAAGCTCCTCTACCCATGAGCTGGGGAATGAATATCTTTGGGCCTAACACACACAGCTGTCGCCCAGGATCAGTAATTTGTGTACCTGTCTAGAATCCAGAGGGTGGTCTGTGTTTGTAACTGACTGCCTAACTCAGAGCTTTGGAGCAGGGGCCCAGATAGCCCAGGTCTGGGTCAAGTCTATTATCCTAAAGGATCCGAAGGAAAACATCTGAGTAGCTTTGAGCTCTTTTGCCATAAGAGGGCACCACAGACTCATGGTCTAGATAACGCCTCAGCTATTACCAGTACAGTGAAGGGAACATAGAAACCTCACCTTCCCTTCACAGGCGATGACCAAGGGCCAGAGATGAGACGCAACAAACACAGGTGGGCATAGGATGGAGGCAGGGAAAGAGACAGTCAAGGCTGTATACCTAGCACCTGAAGGCAGGGACATCACGGGCCCAAAAACTAGAGTTTATATGCAGAAACACCACAGAGAATGCAGTCCTGGGGAAAACCTTAGTGAAGACCTCGGCTCTGGCTTTTGTACCTTGTTCCCCTTAGTGGCATCTCTGCTCCCACTTCCTCCCTGAGTAAAGCTGATTTCCAGGAGACAAACTGCAGATTTTAGGGATGTAAATCTGAGTTTGGATAGAAACAGACACATCAGAGAAGCCTCTAATTCAAGTAACCCTGCCCTGGGAAGCCAGGACTACATTAGCACAGTCAGACTGGCATGGTAGGGAAGACAGGGAAGAACGGCAAAGAGAGGGGGAAGACTTTTGGACTATTTGCCTAACTCTTCCCATTCCTAAATATTCCTCCTTGAGCTGCTCAGCCATCCAGGCCCCTGACTGTACACTCCAAGGCGCAGAAACTGAGCCTCATTCTCTACTGACCATGTACCAAGTGCAGGGTCCACTGGAGCAGTGTGTATGTGCGCCTGGGCAGGAGACATGGTTCAGTGATTAAGAGCACGTGGTGCACATGCAGAGGACCTTGTTTGTTTGACTCATGGCACCCACATGCCCATTATCTCCAGTTCCAGGGGATCTGACACCTTCTTCTGGCTTCTGCAGGCACGTACATGGTACACATAAACATGCTCCCAATATGCAAATATACTAAGATTCCTTTACAAAAAAATGTGTGTGCCTGAGTATATGGTTAGTGTACTCTGTATACAGGTGTGCAAGAAGTCAGGAGAGTGGAGTTTTAAGTGTGTGTGAGCCACCAGAATCCAGGTCTTCTGCACTAGCAAGTGCTCTTAGCTGCTTGGTTGTTTTCTGCGTTACTTATTGAGGTAAGGTCTCCTGATGCACCTGGTATAGCTTGCTGGTATAGCCCCTCTTCTGCCTTCTCAGTGCTAGGATTACAGTAGACTGCTGCAGCCATCCAGATTTTACATGAGTTCTGGGATCTGAACCCTGGTCCTTACGCTTGCAAAGCAAGTGCTATGCCTACCGAGCCATCTTCCTCTGTGGGATTTTGAAAAAACATGTATTTATTAGTTGATGTGGATGCATGTCAGAATGCACGTGCGGAGGTCAGAGGGCAACTTGAAAGAGTTGGTTCTTTTCCACTATGGATCCCAAGGATAAAATTCTGGATGTCAGGCTTGGTGGCAAACACCTTTACCTGTTAGAATTATCTTGACAGTTTCTGTGGGAGCTTTTACCTTCAGTTTCCATAGCTACAAAAAGTAGATGAAAATACCTTTCATGCTTCAAAGGACTTTTACAGTGATCACAAGAGACAGGGTATGTAACCATGGTAAATTCCACATCAGGACAGGAATGTATGATCCTGTTCCTCCTGCTGCTAGAATCCTGAGATTTCCCAGTGGCTTCTCAGAGGGTTTCAGGTCGCTGGTGACACCGAGAAGACACGGGCAGCCATATCTCAGCCTCATCTACATAGCAAGTTCCAGGGCAGTCAAGGCTACACAGTGAGCAAGTCCATCTCAAAACAAAATGAAGAGTGTTAGGATGGCGGACTCAGGGTCTGCGTCTTCAGTGGCTTGTAAGAAGCCAGGTTGTGAGCCAGTGGCAGAGCAGAGCCACATGCAAGGCCTTGAACTGACCGTCTGCAGCCTCTCCCCTAAAAAGCATGTGAAATAATCTTTTTGTTCACTGTGAAGACTTGTCACTCCGAGCGATTTAACAAAAAGCTGAACAGCCAGTAGCTAGGCAGGATTTTCAGGGCAGAGAGAATGATGGGAATGAGGGTGGAGGCAGGGAGAGTTGCCAGCCAGGGATGGAGGAAGAAGGACAGCAGCACAGGTACTACAGAGTAAAGGAAATAAAGCCACAAGCCAAAAAGGTAACTAACAGAAATGGGTTAAATTAAGTTGTAAGAGCTAGTAAGAAACAAGCCAGGCGGTGGTGGCACATGCCTTCAATCCCAGACTGCTCTGAGTTTGAGGCCAGCCTGGTCTACAGAGCGAGTACCAGGACAGCCAGGGCTACACACAGAGAAACCCTGTCTCGAAAAACCAAGAGAGAGAGAGAGACAGAGAGAGAGAGAGACAGAGAAAGACAGACAGACAGACAGAAAGAAAGAAAGAAACCTAAGCTATTGGCCAAGCTTTTCTAAGTCTCTATGACATGATTTGGGAGCTGGCAGAAGGGACAGAAAAAAATCTACCTACAAAAAAACCAAGTAGTTAGTGCAGTGTGACAATATCTGAGGTCATGCTCTATGATTTCTGGGCTTCTGACCCATTCCTCTTGCCCCCTTTTCCCAAGTAGAACATTAGATGAAAAAAGACAAAAACGGAATACAACTTTCAGTGACAAGCATGGTGGCCGATGGTGTAGAAGCTGAGGCAGGAGGACTAATGCAAGTTCAAGGCCAGCCTAGAAAACATGTTGAGATCCAGGCCAGTCTGGGCTACAGAATAAGACCTTGTATCCAAACACACACACACACACACACACACACACACACACACACACACACACTTTGATCTCTGACAAAAAGAGTATGTAAATTGTAATCTATACTTTAAATGCCAGATATGGTATCACATGCTTGAAACTTGGTTCTTAGGAGGCTGAGACAGCAGGATTACCATGAGTTTAAAGTCAGCCTGAGCAAATAAATTCCAGGTCAGGAGACAAAGTGAGACCCTAACTCATTGCAGGCTGCGGTAGTCTCTCCTGGAACTTTCTAAAACCGTACTCTGAGGTATTTAAGGCCTGTTTCTCAAGGATTAGCCACAAGCCGACAGAACGCCAAAAGACCAAAAAGGCTTCATTCAGATTTCAGGAAACTGTCTGCAGGTTCAACCAGGCAGAGCAGATGAATCCTGGTCCTTCTACACACCTCTGGCCCACATCAGCTGGGTTCTTACCCAGTACTGATTCCCAGTGTGTGAGTTAAGGCAACCCCACAGCATGGAGCCTGCAAACCAACTGTCCTATAAAGGCACCACGGTAAGGACTGCCACCACTAATAATTGCCAACTAATCTACAAGACCTCAAAACCATGCAGGCAAACCAAGTAATCTACTGTCGGGAGCCAAGTTCTCATAGGGTGTAGGGGTGGCAGCCAGTTCTCTCAGGCATCTTCTGCACTGGTTTCTAACAAAGCAGGGGCATGCAATTATGATCTCTTCCTTGGATAGAGTTCAGTGCTGTTGAGAAGGGGCCCACACCCAAAGAACTTAGTAGTCATTGACTCTTGAGTCCTCTGAGAAGGGAATAAAACCACTCCCCCATTGCTTTAAGCTTCTATTGCTGTGATAAAGAACATGACCCAAAGCTGGGTGGTGGTGGTATGCCTTTTAATCCCATCACTCGGGGAGGCAGAGGCAAGCAGATCTCTGTGAGTTCAAGGCCAACCTGGGCTACAGAGTGAGTTCCAGGACAGGCTCCAAGGCTACAGAGTAAAAAAAGACCATGACCAAAAGCAAAGCAACTTGGGAAGGAAAAAAAAATTATTTGACTTACATACCCCAGGCCACAATCCACTGAGAGAAACAAGGCAGGAACCTGGAGGCAGGATGAAGCAGAAGTCACGGAGGATGCTGCTCACCACGGGTTGCTCAGCCAGCTTCCTTGAACAGCTCAGGACCATGGCCCAGGTGTGTTGGGCCCTCGCACATCAGTCGTTAATAAGAAAATGCCCTCCAGACTTGCCTATAGGTCAATCTGATGGAGGCATGTTCTCAGTTCCCTCTTCCCTGATGATCCTGGCATGTGTCAAGGTGACATCACCTAATCAAAGTCCTGTCATTAGAGGCCAGGATGACACACCTGCAGGCCCTTTCTGAAGAACATACCTTCTGGGCAAGGCTGCTTCTGAGCCCAGGCTTACCATGCCCTTGCCATGCAACTCCTTAACTATGGGTGGTTCTGCCTGTCAACTCAAGCTCCAGCCAGATGTGACAGTCCATGGAAGCCTTTCTGCAGAGGTCCTGACCCGGCTGCAAAGGCTGCAGGACTTCCCTTCCTCTTATCAGACCAAGGCTTAAGCCCTGCTCAGTGAAACGTGCATGACCCAGGCCCCTCCTCCCCAGAAGCCGCCGGCATAGGGACCTTTTAAATTATGGAGTAGCGTCCTCTACCCATCTCAGAAAGACCCAGGTGCCCCAACTAAATAATTCAGCACCTCAGGAAGACCCAGTGGATCCTGACACAGTTGAAGTAGGACAGACCATGGCTTGGCTCTAGGAGGGGGCTGTCAAGCATACAACAGCTTCTTCCCTATGGGAGAAGGAGCTTCAAGTCAGGAAGGCCCTTGCTTGCTTAGCAAGATCACACACCAGTGAGGCATACTAGAAAGGCCCAATTCCTTCCCTTCCTGGTACGAGTGCAGGTACCTTCCCTCCTGACATTCTGGCCCACCTGACACCCCCAAGTTACCCCAAAGCCTGTGTTTTCCTGTGTTCCTCTAGCCCACTCAGCACCTAGATACATGTCACCCCAACATATTTGTCAGCAATTAACTCCCTAGACCCAAGCCACATAAGAGAAGGGCTGAGGTGTCAAAGTCATCCATGCAACCAGGGCCAGCCACTGCCACAGCCACTGCCGCTGCCACAGCCGCTGCCACAGCCGCTGCCACAGCTACAGCCACTGCCACTGCCATTGCCACAGCCACTGCCACAGCCACAGCCACAGCCATTGCAGCTTTGCCCAGTGGGAAGCAGAAGGAGGCAAGTTCCATTCTACTGGCCCTGCTCTCCAGGACTAGGGTGGACAAAAAAGCAAACTCAGAACTCCAGCTGTCCAGTAGGAGCTGGAGATTTCAAGCCACTTCTCTCATTAAACTGAAACCCGATGTCACAGAAGAGTCCGGGTGGCCACAGGCCTCCTGACCACTCTGTCCAAGCCACCCCAGGCTCTCAGCACAGCCCACCTCAGGGGCCCTCTGCTCTCTTCCCAGGTATCAGCTACAGTCTACAACCAACAGCACAGTTAGTTTAACCTGTCATGGGCAAGGTTTGTGGGTCTCCTCTGTGCCTACAGGCCAGCCTCACAGATGTACACCATGATCAGACTCTAAAGAGGGAAGCTAGCACACCAACTTCAGTTTTTTCTTCCTAGAGGGCTTGAGAGGACCACAGCGCAGAAGGGTGAAGGAAGGTAGACAAAGGCACACTCAGGTCCCTGACTGGGTGTGGGGACTAAAGCTCTCTGCCCTCAGAATTCCTTTACCAAGGAGCGAATTCATCATACATGATGGGATGAGGTTAGCAGGCACCTGTATGACCCTGGTGAAGGTCATTTCTCACTCTGGGGCTGGTTCCTCAGCTAACTACAAAAGGCAATAAGTTCTACAATAACAGTAGCAACTCTGAGGTATCCCCAGCCAGAGAGCCCCCGGGCCAAGACTGTTCCTGGCTTCCCTCTGGTCATCCCTCAGCCTGGCAGCCTGGATCCCACAGAATATACAAGCAAAAAAAAAAATCAGCACAGTCACTTCAGGTTTTTATTTTGCATTTCATTTATGATCCAGTTTCACATTCTCACAGGGTCAGCAATTACAAGAGCCACCTCCAGACATCACCCACAGTCCAAAGAGGCCAAACATCCGAGCTGAGGTTAAAGGTAAAGCACAGACATGCTTTAAAATAAATCAAAATTGCACAATTTATCCTTCATCTCATTCTTAAACCAACGCCCGACACAAAGGCCGATTGCTAAGGAACAGAAACCCCTTTCTTCATGCTTCAAACTAAACATTAAACTTATCCGACAGGCTGAACAAGGTCTCTTCAATAATTAATGGTAAACACATGAAAAACCCTTTATGATCCATAAATATTTTGTTACATAGGGTACAAAAATACTTTCCACGTTTTGGTTGGTTTCAAAGTTCAGGAAGATGAAGAGCAGTGGCAGGGTGGGGTGCACTGGGGGAGGTTAAGCACAAGGAAGGCGGCTTAGGCTTGTCAGCCCACAGAGAAAGAGGCAGCTCAGGACTGATCAGAAGTGAAGGTCAGAGGCTGTGGATCTGCTGCTAGGAGAGGAAGGAGACTGCAGGTGTGTGTGTGAGCACGTGTGAGGAGAGGGGCGGGGACGACACTCAGGCCTCCCTGAAGTAGGGTGGTGTAGGAGTCAGGAGTGGAGAGAGAGACTAGGCTTGACAAGCCTCCAGTGCCAAGACCTGTTGCTATGGCGACAGTGCGGGAACAAACCGTACACAAACCGTATGCACAAGTTTAAGTGTCACAATTCATAAACATGCAAAATTAAATGTCCCTTTTCCTTGATGGGGACTACAGAAGTTAAGTTTGAGCAGGAGGTCAGGCTGTGCTGGGTTCCCAATAAAACCGGGAAGCTGGGCCTAGGTGTGGGATCCCAGCAAGACACCCCAGCAAGACACCCTCCTGACCCGCCTGGAAGGCCTTGGGAGAACGTCAGGCTTCAGATTCACAGTGTAGATCTAAAGGGAAGCAGCAGTTCCGCACAGGCCCCACTCAAGCCAGGACCAACTCCAGGGCGACAAGACCTGAAGGGAGTGGAGAGAGGTGGCCATGAGCAGAGGAGAATGGGAGCTGTCTATGGAGGCTGCAAAAGGGAATGCAGGGTAACAGGAAGAGGACAGAAAGGAACAGGCTCTGGAGCCAACAGTCCTAGCAAGCGCTCAGCACCAGACAGAGGACCCATGGCCATATGAGCAGCCAGCATGGAGGTGCTGACCTCTGCAGCCAACACTTACTGAGGAGCTAACAGAACTGGCGATACTTCCATCCTTGCTGAGTGGTATCCGAGGAAGGGTACCAGCGCACCTGCAAGAGAAGTCACTGTCAGGGAACACGTGCCAGCTGCCTGCTCACCTCAGTCCTCAGCAGGAGCTGGATGAATCTGAGCAGAGGCCCTGTGGCTGTCCAGGCTGTCACTGATCACCTGGTAAGAGCCAGGACCAGTTGGTTACTCACCTCTAAGCATCAGCTTCTTTCTCCTGAAAATAGGCAAACACTAGCTGGCCTGCCTCCTCTGCAAGTCAGGGTTCCACGAGGAGGACATGCCAGCATTTGGACCCCACACGTATATATATATGCATGCTTCGGCATATGAGAGGAGGTTATATAGCACAACCTGTGCAAGTCGGTCTTCTTTAGGCACATGAGCTCCAGGGACTGAACTAGGGATATCAGGCTTGGCAGCAAATGTCTACCAGGCCCTTGGTGTTTGGGTATTTTTCTGAGACAGGATCTCATGAATCCCTTGACTTACCAATATAAGTAAGAATGCCCTTGCAAAATAAATAAATGACCTTGCGTTTCTGATCTTGCCTCCACCTCTTGAGTGCTGAGATTATTGACTTACCAATATAAGTAAGAATGCCCTTGCAAAATAAATAAATGACCTTGCGTTTCTGATTTTGCCTCCACCTCTTGAGTGCTGAGATTACAGGAGTGAAAAATCTGTGTCTCATGCAGTGCTGAGGACTGAACCTGGGCTTCATGAAGGTCAGGCAAGCACTCTGCCAACTGTGATGCCTAGCCTGAAAAAGTCTCAACAGGAGAATGAGCTTGACACATTTTGTGCTGTTTCTTTGGATCGGTTTCAACCCCGCCCCCCCGACAGGGTTTCTCTGGGTAGACTCAATTGTCCTGGCACTAGCTCTGTAAAAACCAGGGTGGCTCGAACTCAGAGACCCATCTGCCTCTGCCTCCCAAGTGCTGGGATTAATGGCCTGCACCACTACCACCCAGCTTGGTTCTGGGTTTTGTTTGTTTGTTTGCTTTGGTTGTTTTTTTGTTTTGTTTTGAGACTGGGATTCTCTATAGCTTTGGAGCCTGTCCTGGAACTAGCTCTTGTAGACCAGGCTGGCCTCAAACTCAGAGATCCACCTTCTCTGCCTCCCAAGGGCTATAATTAAAGGCATGTGCCACCACCGCAGGCTTGGTTCTGTTTCTTGGTCTATTTACAAAACAAACAAGCTGTAAAGAACAAGCAGGACAGAAGGTAAAACAACTAAAACTTCAAGGCGTGGGTCTCCACGCAAAGCCCTGGCAATTCTTCAACGCAGCTATTTCTGACCTTTCCGTCTTTCCCATACTCTTATTACAAGGCTGACAAGTTGAGACTTTAAACCTCTGCTGAGGTTTCAGGCAGGAGTTGACAGCTTCAGGTTATCTTTGCCTGGGTCTGCAGCTACCTAAAATGTGGCAGTCGCAGAAAGCCCCACAGGACAGCAGCCCCAAGGTTGGATTCCCAGAGAATGGTCAATAAAATGGCATGGATCCCTCTCTGTAAGCTAGACACCTGGCAAGGACAGCTGAGCTTCTGCCAAAGGCTTCAGGGAAGGCACCTACCCCAGTTACACATGCCAAGGAACATGTCAGCCCCAGCCTGACCCAAAGCTGCCTGGTGGAAAAGTGGGATCTGAGCATGTAAAGCTCAGGGCTCTAGGCAGCTCAGAATCTCCTCACGGGATCTGCCTGCCACCCTTCACCCAGCTGAAACAGTCCCACATTAGTACCTGACTCACCCTCTTCCACACAAGGGGGCTGAGACCGACCACAGATGGCTGTTTGAAAGTCTCCCCATGCTCGCTCCCCCAGGTGCTCAAACTACAGCAGCAGTTCCTTAGCCCCCAGTCAAGATATCTTAGAGTGGGGCTGGAGAGGTGGCTCAGAGGTTAAGAGCATTGCCTGCTCTTCCAAAG
>LOJH01008356.1:3162-29712 GCA_001685095.1 Ellobius talpinus | reverse complement strand
AAAAGGCCAAGGCAGTTTCTTTATTAACCAATGAAAGTAACACATAGGACAGATCATCAGACCCTGGGTCATTGAACATGCTACATAGGTAGCGTTTGCTGTACTTCAGGCCGAGAGAGGGAATTGTGCAGAGCTGGGCACATTCTTGGCATCTTTTCATTTGTGATGAGTTTCTCTAATATTTAACAGCTTGAAATAAGGAATATGCTTGTCAGTGCTCTAGTGTGTCAATGGATATAGCAGGGTGTTCCTGGGCTCTAGCCCCTCGGGACTGTGGGTCCAGATGCTGTGGGAGCTGTGTCCTCAGTTCCTTGCCTCTTGGTGGTTTTCTCCACTGGTTTTATGGACATGGCAAGTGGCTTCTTCCAGAAGATGTTAAAGGTGACCTATTGCTGAATCCGTATTGTCACTTCTTCATATTGTCCTTGTTGGAACTGATTGTGAGTCCAAACTAAATCAAGGCAACCAGAAAGTGGGGTCACTGGGGTCATTTTGGACTGGTCCTGCCATGGCCCCCTTTTCACTGGTTTTGTTCCTGTGACTCAATAAGATTCTGAAGGTCTTCTTGAGTTATTTCACTACGGAAACGCTGGTTCACCTTTAGTTCACCTTGAACAAAATCATTTGGGGATCTTTCCCTGTCCAAACATGGTACTGTGAAGGGTCTTATTTGAAACGTCACTTCCAGCACTTCCATCCACTGACTGTGAGCCCTGAATCAGCCTTGGGAGGAAATAAAATCATCCAGCTGAATTACATGATATGACTGCGCTGGTTTCAGCCGAGTTCCCACTGGGTACATGTCCTCGGCACAGGACTAAGTACTGGAAGCTTTCATTTGCCACCTGAAGAAGGTGATGGGAGGACAAGTTTATTTTCGGTGGTGTTCTCCACCTGGGGACTGGCCACTCCCAGGAGAGGAGTTTAAAGATTTTGTCACTTCACTGATGAAAAACAATGACACCTATAATCCTTGTTTCTCCAGTTACCATGATGCTTGCTGTAAGCAAATCCAGGTAGATGTGAAATTCAGGAAGGTGCATTATGAGTCTTTCTATTACTACTCATGATTCAGTTTCCCTTTTTGTTTTGTTTGTAAAAGCCCACTGTTTGCAGAGGTTATTTAGGTACCCTTGAAATTAAAATGTCAGCCAATCAGGCTGCAGACTCTGGCTCTGTAGTTGGGATAACTGATGAATGGCTTCTAGGTCCTGTATTCTAGTAGGAACAGACAGAAGAATGTTTAAGGAGTCCAGAGTCAGCTATTCTGGAGATGAGGTCAAACTAAGGGATTGAGAAATTTGAGAGTTGATTTCTCTGAAATAACCAGAAAAAAGTGTCTCAGAAGCTGGGGAGACCCTTTGCTAGTTTATAGATTAAGAAGGCCAAACTTCCTCTTGGGACTCTCAAAATAGACATTTCCCTGTGTTTTGGAGTCTAAATTACAGTTATTTGACATTGTTGGGATAAAAATGTATCTTTTTATAACAAAGTATTAGATAGAGTAACTAAAAGGAGTGTACTTATGGGGTTCCTTGTAGTAGTTTTGATTTTGCTTCCATTTTTCTGCTGCCTACAAGTCAATCATTGCCTTCTTCATTTTTCTAAAGCGCCTTGCCAAAATTCAAATGTAACAACTGCTACATTTTAGTTTGTTCTTTCCTTCTTAGTTCAGTCCTCCAGTCCAAACTAGTGAAATACTCAAGGGAAAAGACAGAATTTTTCTAACCACACATCCCTAATCTCCATTAGAATGCCAAGAGATTATGGGTAGGAACAATGCTGAATGAGTGAGCAAGGGGACCGAAGGACGGACGGTGTGTTTCATCATTTGGTTTCTGAGTGAGGCACTTTGGAGGTGCTCAGATACATGCTATTAATAACAGTGATATAAAGCTGTCAGAGTTCCTCTAATAGAACTGTTTAGAAGCCAGAGTCTGGTGGCCTACCCAGTAGCTCAAAAGTAGGCTGGCATTTCGATTGGCTCCGTTGTTCAGTGACTTTGCATATGTGTTCAAGGGCGCTGCAACCATTGTTCTGGGGATCAGTACATTGAAGAATGCTACCTCCCTCATTACCTCCTTCACCTTGTTGTTCCTGGTCCAGGGAATTCTGTAGCTCAGGTTCAGCCTGACCAGCAGCAGCTCCTTGGTGCCCTGCTGTTTTTAACATATGAACCACAGCAACAGGTGGAAGCTTAGTATGGGCTGAATTTCAGTGAGGCTTGAACAGTTGGTTTAAAAATAATGAGAGTCTGCAGTTGTGTGTGTACACGCACGTGTAGATATGTATATATGTGTGTGTGCGTGTAGTGTGTGTGCATGCATGTCCATGTGTGCGCGCACATGCATGTGCATGTATGTGTGCATGCATGTGCGTGTGTGGGCCAGAGGACAACCTTGGGTGTTATGCCTTGGAGCTGTCCATCTTGTTCCTCATTGGTCTAGAGCTAACCATATGGCTAGCCTGGCTTGTCACTGACTCCCCAGGATCTGTCTGCCTCTACCTCACCAGTGCTGGGATTACATGTATGTGTTCTGCATCAAATATTTAGATGGGTTCTAGAAACTGAAGGCAGGTCCTCATGCTTGCTAATGACAAACACGTCTTGACTGTCCTTTTTCTCTCACATGTAGTCTAATGTAGGCCCCAGTCAGTGCTGTGGGCGGAGTCTCGGCTCCACCATTTTCAGGTGCTCAGACTTCTGTGGCTTTATCATCTTCCCCGTGGCTCCTATGAGGATTCATATTCCTACCTTGTCAGCAGACAGGAAGTCAACATAGAAGATCATGTGCAGAGGTGTTTATGGGTCAGATCAGGAAGGGTATGTGTTTCTTCTGCTTGGTTCATTAGATGTATGACTAATCCGTATGACTCTTTTTCACTAAATGTAAGTGCAAGTAGGAAATGTTGTTCTAGAGACTGAATCAGCCCTCCCAAATGTTCACTTTGAAGACCTAACCTCTGACTGCCTCAGGACGTAACTGTTTGGAGACAGGACCTTTAAACTAAGCCTTTGTTCCATTGAGTAGAAAGGATCAGGACACTCTGTTAGGGAGGTATTGGGGCACACCATCTGAGCGTAAAGTAGGGGTACACCATCTGTGCATATATTTGGGGCACTCCATCTGAGTGTATAGTAGGGGTACACCATTTGAGCGTATATTTGGGGCACTCCATCTGAGTGTATAGTAGGGGCACACCATCTGAGCGTATAGTAGGGGCACACCATCTGAGCGTATATTAGGGGCACACCATCTGAGCGTATATTGGGGCACACCATCTGAGCGTATATTGGGACACACCATCTGAGCGTATATTAGGGGCACACCATCTGAGCGTATATTAGGGACACACCATCTGAGTGTATAGTAGGGGCACACCATCTGAGCATATATTAGGGACACACCATCTGAGCATATATTAGGGGTACACCATCTGAGCCTGTATTAGGGGCCCACCATCTGAGCATATCTTAGGGGCACACCATCTGAGTATATATTAGGGGCACACCATCTGAGTGTATAATAGGGACACACCATCTGAGCGTATATTAAAGATGCACCATCTGAGCGTATATTAGGGGCAACGGCATCTGAGAGCACAGGGAGTCCATTCTGAGCTAGTGAGTGAGGCTTTGGGAGAAACCAACCTGCTAGCGCCTTCATCTTAGATTCCAGAAGTGAGAGGAAATAACTTTCTGTTTATTAAGCTATCCAGGCTGTGGTCTTTTATTAATGGAAGTGCTAGTAAAATAACAGAAGCAGTCCAGATGAGCTTGGAGAAAGTAGACATGATTAGTGAACACTTTCTGCTGTCATATAAAGAGTTCCTCTCCATTCATGTGGTGTCTTTTGAGTGCTCAACTAAGTACTTGGGATATAGTGGATAGAAAAGAGGGAAGACCAGGCAGCCAGCCTGTACATGGAGTCTTTTGACTTTGCCTTTGGTGGGCCATATGTCCTTCTTCTCCAAACAAGACTGAGGAGAGTTTTCCTATCTTTAGTACTGATGGGGAATGAACAGAAATCACTTAAATGCTGAAGGGAGCAGAGGAAACGCATTATTTGTTGCCATCACTACCTCAATAATAAAACAAGGGGCTAAAGGACTTTCTTGTTTTTTTTATAAGTGTAAGGATCTGAAAAAAATTAATATTTATTTGTGAATATGCAAAGGAAAAATGGAATGCTATTCTCAGCACACAGGAAGAACCAAGCAGAGCTTTCTCCATTTTTTGTTGAGACATGATCAATATACCACAAAATTCACCCATTTAATCAAGTGTTTTCCTCTAACAAAGACATGTAGTTGTCACCACCATCTGACTCTAGAGTACGTTTTTCTCCCGAAGGGAACCTCAGACCCATTAGCAGTCACTTCCCATTACCTCTGGCTCCCTTTCCCCCTGCCACGGGCAGCTGGCCACGAATCCAGATCCTTCCGCCTCTACCCAAGTCTTGGAATTGCAGGCATGTGCCACCCTATCAGCTTGGACCCTTTTGATGGCTGAGTAATTTTCCATTGCATGGGTTTTGTCTATCTGTTCATCTGTTGAGTCTATTGGGGTTGTTTTCAGTTTGTTGCTGTTGTAGATAATGGTGTGGTGTACAATTGTGAGCAGGTTGTGTGAGGGCTGTGGACGGGATTGTTGACTCCCACATGAATTCCATGCATAACCTTTGAATTACTCTCACTCTATTTTCACATTAAATTGCTTATGGCGTGCCTTATATTTAAAGCATAATATTTGGCGATTAGTTTGATCTTGCTTAACTGAAATTAAGGAACCATTTGAAATCAAATTCATATTAAAGATTTGTAGTAGATTCTACACATTTTGAGAGTCTTTTCTTAGTTCTACGAATACTTTGGAAACCAAGATAAGATACCATTTTTTGTCTCTTTAGAAATGAAGGAAACATTTGACATTTTAGAGCTGACTTTTAAAAAGAGCCCATGAATGTTTAGCTCCCTTTTCTGCGACCTTTCTGTGTCCTTCCTGAAGTGTTTGGGTAGACTGCCAGCAGGGTACCAGGTGTGCCAGGAGCAGAGCGCAGAAGGAAGGGGGATTGTAAGTGAGTAGTCACAACCCAGAGGCCAGCAGATTCCCAAGCCGGTGGTGGTTCCTGAGATGCCCCTGGCTGTGTGCCTGTCAGTACCCAGTCCTCCTTCCCAGAACAGACATAATTTTAATAGGAAGACATCTGTCGGTGAAAACTACATCTCCTCAGTGCCAGTTCTCTGAGGGAGGCTGATATCTACAGTTAGCACCTCGATCTGCTGTGGAGCAGCTGTGGGGTGCATCACCGTAGCCACGGATCTCCGGAGGGAGAAGCAAGCCACCAAGGATTTGTTCTGTGGTCGCCTATTACAGCTCCTACAAGGTAGCTCCATGAGTGCAGGAGGTGGCACCTCCCTAGGCAGAACTGGAACCCTGCCAGGGCTCCTCATTGTCTGCTGCTCGGGCTGGGCTCTGTCCCTTCATTAGGAGGTCTCACATCTCACACCCCTCTCAAACCTCGCAACCCTGTCTTGGCATCTTCCTTGAAATGGTGACAGCAGTTCTTTAATGTTGGAGGAAAAGCTTGTCTAAGCCACGTGGAAGACAGTTGTGGAAGAGGCAGATGCATGTATAGAAGCAAAATAAGCCCATAATGGCCTCTGGCTGGAGAGTCTCCTCTCGAGAGCCTGCCGGGGTGGACATATATAAAGCCAAGGATGTGAATGTGGTGTGTTGGTCGAGACCCAGTGATGGAAACTCCGAATCTATTCCTCTCGTTGAACGGGTCTCCTGTCTTTTACGGACTAAACTGCTGTGTCCATGGCTCTCTTCAGTCTCTGTTGTCGTCTTTCATCCCGAAGCTCCCCTTACTCAAGCTCCTTCGTAGCCTTTGAAACTGATCTCAACCTCTCTTTCGTCTTCCATCTCATCAACACATGCAGACCTCTTCTCCCCAGATAGGCTGCTGCCAGAAGGGCGAGGGTTGATGTGCGATTTCTTAATAATAGACTGATGTGCCTCTTGGGTACAAACTCCACAGGAGCAGGCAGACTTGTTATGTATCCAAGGCTGGTCTTGAACTCTCAATCCTCTTGTGATTGGATTATACATATGTACCAGTTTGCCTAGTATTTTTCACTCAAGGATCGAATCTGCTTTGGGACAGTGCCCTGGTGGCCCAGATGGCTTCCTAACTAATAAGTCTATGAGGGTCAAGGAAGAAGAGGGCTATTGATAATCAAGAACATCCTTTTTGGGAAATGCATGCTGCAAATGCTGTATTTTTGTTTCAACTTTTGGACATTGCTTGATGTTGATAATATCAAGCACATATCTTATCTATATTCCCCTTCTCGGATGAGGGGAGCCTCAGGCAGATGAATAGAGGACTTGAGGACAATCCAAGGCCAGCTGTGGCATTGGGAGAGTTAGCTAAGTCCACACCTGCTGTTCCATGACTAGGGTTTCAAAGCTTTTGGACCTGTGTATACTGAGCTTGTCTTTTGATATCAGGATAAGTTTCAGTGGATTTAAATTGTGTTATAATAAGGCTTAATCTCAGGAAAGCTTTTTTCCCCCTGTGCTCATGATGAAGCTACTTTTCCTTAGTGCTGTTGGGCCACTTAAATACAAACAACTGTGACCAATTTTTCTGGGTCTCTTCTGAGTCTTTTCTTTTAGGCTCCCTTACCAGGTGGAAGGAGGAAGTTGTAACTAGGCAGGTGTCAGCTTTATTTCTTTATGACTTCCTTATGAAGGACCCATGTTATTTGAAGCCCCAGTGAGTGGATTTGTACAATGGAAATAATAGCATCTGCTCCTTACAAGTATTGTGGGTATAGCATGTTACAGCATGAAGAAGCGCTGTCAGACACAAATGCAGCAGCAGCTCACCAGTAGCGCCCCTCTCTCCCCATTTCCTCTGTTTGCCATGTTGATGCCTAAGCTCAGGCTGGGGACAGCACTCCAGCAACACCAATAGGATCTCACTTCTCATGTTACATGCTGGCTGAGGGATTCTTCCATATTGTCCCTTTCTTATGACTGTAGTCTGACTCTCAAGTGATCGTATTATCTTCCCTAGGTAAGGAAGAAACAAGGAAGACAGCCCTAGAGGTTGTTTCCTTTTTATAAAGGAGATGATTAAGCTTTTAAAAGACCTCTGTGGACTGACTTGTGAGATGGCTCAGTGGGTATGGTTCTTGCTGTGCACTTGGTACTAAGTTCTCTCCTTGGAAGTTCCATTAAAGTAGAAGAAGAGAATGGACTCCATGAAATGGTTCTCTTGCCTCCAGATACATACTGTGGTACTTGTGTCCTGCCCGCTAATAGCAATCGATAAAAAAGTTAAAAATAAACAAAAGAACCCTTTACTTTTCAGAGTTTGAATTCTGAGAAAGTAAAAGTGCTTTGTCTGTGTGACATCCGTCATATGTATGACTTACATGGATGCAAAAATCATGTGTGTACATGTATATGTGTTCATGTATGTGTATGCATGTAGTTCACCACACGCCAGTGTTGGGTTTCTTTCCTTGTAGCTCTCTGCCTCACCTTTTGAGACACAGTCTCTCACTGAACCTCTGACTTGCCAAGCTTGGCTATCCTTGGATCCTCCTGTCTCTGTGTCCTCCAAGCTGGGATTATAGGCACATACAGAAAGAGAATGGAGAGCTCTTGGTTGGTACATGCATGTAAGATGAAATCATCTTAAGCTCAAAATTGATGTGTCCCTGTGTTAAAAGTGACATCTACATTGTATCATGTTCAAATGTTTCTTTAATTTTCATACTTTCCTGGAATTACTTTTAAAATGAAATTCAATTGTCATATATAGTTATGCACTTTATGTATAACTAGGTTATTCTTACAACAAATAGTAAACATGGGCTTGCATTATTTACAAGTGGACTGGGCAAAGCACTACTTGATGATTCTTTCAGTGGCCAGGGCCAAGAATTGAAACTTTGGTTTCCATTCAGTTCCTTGTTACTTTCTCTCCTTACTTGATGTCCTTTCTTTCCCTTTTTTTCTAAACGAAAAGGCACATTCCCATTTTAGAATCATCACTAATTACTTTCTCTGTTTTTATTTTTAATGTGTGCACATACATATGTTTATATGTGTGCATGTGTGTGTGCACATAAATATAGAGAACATAGTTTGATGTTGGTGTCCTCCTCAATCACTCTCCACTTTATTACTGAGGTAAAGTTTCTGTTTGAGCCTAGAACTCTCCAGTTTGTCCAGTCAGCCTGTCTGTGCCTCACAGGTACTCTGACTGTGGATGCCCTGTCCCATTTTACTTGGGTTCCAGGGAAATGAACTTCATTTCTCAAATTGTGCAGCAAGTGCTGTGTCCACTGAGCTATTTCCTCTGCCCAAGTTGTTTTCTTAAGTTGAGCTATGGTGGAGAATGACCCCAATTTCAAGTAACCTAGGAAAACCGAGAAAACAGAAACATCCCAGTGGGGACCTTCCCGGGTTCACGTTATCACAGACTCGAGCTGCCTCTGTTGTTAGTAGAACCTGATGGTTTGTTCACGTTGTTTTTGGTTTGGAGTTGCTTCAGTCCTCCGAAGATGCAGTGGATTTGTGAAAACAGATCATCAGTGATAACCCGAGACCACATTCGTCTGAAATATTGGGTGGAGGCGGCAGGTAGGGTGTATACTTTCTTTGCCTGAGGATTGCCCATTTCTAAAGGCACAACTAGACAGTCTAGTTGCCCCAGATTGAACGCTGCTGAAAATTAGCCTCTCAATCATTTGTTTTCATAGCAGTGTTGTCCAAATACATCTTCATATTGCACAGCTGAGATCTTGACTTCTGGAATTAAAGAAAAAAAGAAGGAAAAAAGAAATAGAAAGAAAGAAAGGAAGGAAGGAAGGAAGGGAAAGGAAAAGAAAGAAAAGAAATGAAAAGAAAAGGAAAGGAAAGAGCCCCAGGGGCTAATCATAGCAATTAGCTAATGTGTCAACAATTAGCACTTTCCATCAACCTGCTCTGAAAACGGCCTCTTCTTATCCACTCACAGACAAGAATGCAATGATGTAGTTAAGAAAAGCAGGGGAGTTGGCTCCCTGAGCCTGCACTGTAGCCAACTAAATCCCTGGGGCATTGTTTACAGCGATTATTCTGCCATTATGGTGTTATTGCATAGGCGGAGGGGGCAGTCCGATACTTAAAATAAGTCCTGCCCCCACCCCTAGCCCTGACAAAAGACAAAACAAAGCAGTAAAAGGAAAGCAATCCCTTTTTGGCTGCTTTTGGAAAATGTAGAAGAAAAACTACTGAGAAATGTCAGCCCGTTACAGGACTTGAGTGCTTAACTGGTAAATATTTTAAAAAAGCAGTATATTTAATATTTTACCATTTGGAAAATTTTCAGTGGGTTTCAGGTGCAGCACAACTCAATCACTTTAGGATTTCAGAGGTCTCTTGTGGGGATTTCTTTACAATGGATACATTATATTTGGTGACCATCTATACCACTTCTTGGGCAAAATATGTTTTAACATCTTTTATATAATCCTTTTAGTAAAACAAGAACTTTTATACACACCTTTCATAAAGAACCCCACAGTACTTTAAAGAGGCCCATATATCTGTGTAAATACCATGGGCTTGTCTTAAAAACAGCCCTAGAACAACTTGCAAATCCCTGGTAGCAGCTCAGAATCCTGAGGGTAGGAGTATTTTTTTCACTAAAACTGGAATTGCTTTTCAGTCAGCTCTGTGAGCCCTTGCAGGCTGCTCTGTGAGCTCTCAAAGGCTGCAATTGGAGCACAGAGGGGCATGGTGGCCGGGCAAAGTGGTCTATCCATGGCCAAGGCCACAAACGGCTTGAAGGGTAGTGTCCTGACTGGTGGCAGAGAATCTTGCCGTCGAGCGGGGAGGGTGAAGGAGATAGTGGGTTGTCCTGTGTCACTGACACTTGGCAGGGTGGATGGGGTTCTATGCCCATGTTGGAGGTGACAGGGGAATGCACACGAGCCATATACAGTTAGGGGACAAAGATAGACACTGGGTTCTGAAAGTAGGAGCTTGGGAATCAGTTTCGGGAAGGTTCCCAGAGGACCTGCAGAGCTGGTAGTGGGTCTCCAGCTGGAGAAAGGTTACAACAATGGTTGTTTTTCTCTGGCATATTAGGAAGCTGGGTGCTGTCAAGATGTCAGACATGTGTGAGACAAGATCCAAAGCAGATCTGTTTTATTTATTTAATTTTCTCCTTTAATCTACACATAATACTTCTCAACTATCCTTCTGTGATTTGAGTGCTAAAGCTTATCTCTTCAAAGTGTGGTTGGTCCCTAGGCAGCCTGTAACAGTATCCCCAGTGGATGTGTTTGGATACTGAGGTTCCACCACAGGCCAGCATTTGAACAAAAGCCCCAGCTAATTTTAAAGCCCTGTACAACTTGCAGACTGTTCCTATAGAAGGTGGTGTAGGGACTCTGTCTTCATTTGTTTTCCAGTTTATAGGACTGGTGAAATTTGATTGAGGATATTCTTGGTGCAGGTGGTGTCCTGCTCTTGAAGAGCTTGCTTGAGTAGTGATGGAGACAAATGTAGAAGGAGGCCCATGTGGAGGAGCAGCTGTATTCATAGTGGTTTGACTGTGGGGAGGAGGGGCCTCTGCAAATGTCTGCTGGGCTCCCATATGCTTCAGAGAGGTTAAGCTTCAGGGTTAGGTCTTTGCAGAGGCTTGGATGGAATGTGTAGAGGAGAATTCAGCCCGGGAAGCAAGCAGACCTCATCAGAGGCAAGTACGGAGACAGTGCCTGGGTCCCCCTCCTCCTGTCTGTTACTGCTGCTTTTTGTCACCTGGTGAAGGTGGTGTATTTGGGACTGTTCATTTGGCTGAGAGAGGGCGAGAAGCTTTTTGTGCAGGGTCTTGAAGGCTCTGCCAAGGGGTTGAGTTTTTTATTTTAGGAAAATAAAAATCATTCTTTTTTTTTCGTGGTCTGATTGAAAGGTTTCCCTGTCTGTTGTGGGCTCAAGGATGTGTGGAGATGAGTTGTGGGTTCTTAGAGGAGCCAGGAAAGAATGTTCATCTCTTTGGACTGCGGATAGAGGAAATCAGAAAGAGCAGGAGAGTTCACAGCACCCTTGGGATACAAAATTGTGGTGAATGTTTGATATGGAATAATTTTCTTATTTCTGTGACAAAATACCTTGACAGGTGCAACTGAAGGAAGGAAATGGTTTGGCTTGCTTTTCAGGGGTAGACAGTCTAGTCTAACAGGGATGGCAGGGTGGCAGGAGCCACTAGTCACATTATTTCTGGTCAGGAAGAAGAGAAAGATACATGCTGGTGCCCATCTCCCATTTCACTGTTCACTTTGGATTCTGTCTGAGACTTCAGCCCATGGGACGGGACCATCAGTATTCAGGGTGGGCCTTCCTTCTTCAGTTATGCTCCTCGGAACCACCCTCACAGATGTGCCAAGAGGTCTGTCTCCTAGGTGATTCTAAATCCAGTCAGACTGACAATGAAGATTAAGCAGCATAGGGTGCAGGTTTGGTTTTCTGGCCAGTGCAGATGGTCAGATGGTAGCAGTGCGCATGAGCAGCAGTGTCACAGGGAGCCTTGGGTGAAGCAAGGTTGTTTCAGTTCATCTGTCAGCTCTTTGATTTGTTTCTAGACAAGCTTTATGTGTATGTAGAGGAATCAATGATGTTCTCCGTGTTGAACCCCTTTCTGCCTCCCGTGACTCTACATTATACCCAACCTAAGGGTAAAAATTGTCTAGGCATAGAATAGATGAACCAGACTGTTGGCAATGACGTATTAACAAGTTTGTAGCAGATGCTCTTGTCAACAAAGACTACTTACGCATTAGGAAGCCCCAGGTTACATCTGCTTATCTGTGATTTCATCACTTCAGACCTGAGTAGTGTCAGGGCATATAGAAGGTCAACATCATAGGGTAAAGGACCCTTTGATCTATTCCAAAACAGCTACCCAGTGGGTGAAAAATACACAGAGGGGCTCATGAGTAGGGCATTTCTATCATGAAGTCACATGTTTGTATTGAGGTCTCTAGAAATATCTGTACATTCCCCTTCCAATTAAGAAAGGGGTCAAAGGGCAGAAGATCCAGTGGAAGGGATGTTGTATGTATTGGGGTCACAAAGATCTGAATTAGAAGTCTTACATTCCGCTTACTAATTGTGTGACCTTGGATGCTTGGAACTTCTTAGAACATCAGCATCCCCATAAAATAGGGATCATCGTCATCAACACAGTTTACATGAAGCACTGTGAGGTTAAAAATAACTAGGAACAATAAGTCGAAAACAGCAGAACTAGGAAACGGAAGCCTTTGATTGTTTCTGTGGACTTGGTTTAGTTAAATCTATAACTGCGATGGCTATGCCTTCAGCCATCAATCTCTGCATCATCCTGCTGTGCTTGATGGTAAAATGGAGAGAGTTGAGCTTGTCAAGCATGATTGTCACAGAACGTGGCTCTGGCTATGGATTTCCCCCTTGAACATCACTCTGCGGTGTGTGTGTGTGTGTGTGTGTGTGTGTGTGTGTGTTTGTAGGTGTGTATTTAACATACACAGAATTCTAGATCAATTTGTACAACTTTCAATCTCAAGGTCTGCCTACTTGTACAATTCAGTCAAGAAGAGAGCTGATGATTTTCTTGTGCCAACACTGGGGCAGAGGCTACTGATGGTCTTTAAGGCACACTACAACCCCTGAAGTATAGATATTTAATGAAGAACTCTAAACTTAGTGATTTTCACACAGACATGACACTAACTAGAACACAAATACTTGCTTTTTTTTTTCTTCATCCAAGAAGGAGGGCAGTTCTGGAAGTGCCTGATCTGGGTTTTTCTAGAGGGAGGATTAGGGTTTGTTCTTCCCTGAGGAAAATTTCCAGTATAGACAGACATGAGAAAGAATATAGTCTCAGTCCCCACTCTTACACACCTAGGTGTTAGCATGGCCTCTGCCCATCCTAAGTTCATTCAAGAACCAATTATCACTAGAAAGACCTTCTTCTACCTATGTATGAGGCTGGGGCATAGCTCAGTGCCAGAACAACGAAATAGGATCATCTTCCTTGGCCATTGTATATTTCCTCCCTCTTCCTCATTTTATTTTCATTAACATACCTTCTGACACCGTTGGTACCTGTATGTATGTCACTGGGAAAAGGGACATTGTCTGCTTTGGTCATTGCTTACCCCCAGTTGCAGCAGAGCCTGAGAGGCCCTAGGTATGCTGAATAAACCCTGACCGAATAAGTGAATGGAGCGCGAACACACGGAAGAGTGTAGCCATGACACATGGAAGAGTTTAGCCATTACACACGGAAGAGCGTAGCCATGGACCTATGGAAATACCTAACCTCTGTGGGTCCCATGGTAAAGTACCTAAGACGGTTGTTTTGTGTCTGTCTGCACTGGACATTTCCTGTGTATTTAGAGTTCAATGTAGAACTAGAGAGGTCACCCTGATTGTGGTATGTGATCAAACTTTGGGGCCAACAGGAGGGAGTGCTTGCTTCTAGCTGAGATGATTGTTTCTCAGATGACACCCGGGAGATCACTAACAGAGAGTTTCCTGTACCTCTGACTTCTGCAACTGTTGGGACTTTGTGAGATATGGGGAGAACTCAGATTAGGGAAGAACCGCTGATGGTAGCTCCTCACCTCCTAGAGTACAGGCTCTGGCTGTGGGTTCACCTTCACAAACTCTCTGCTCTCTGGCTTTAGATAGTCAGCCAATGTCCTGTCATAGGAATTCTTCCTGAGGGAATGAGGAAACAATGTGTGGGGGATGGGACGATAAGGTTCCATTTCAGGACTGAATGAGAAATTGACCATTTCACTTCCTATGGCCAGAGGGAAAAACAGAGAGAAGGCTGAGTTATGGTGGTGCACACCTTTGATTCCGGCAGGTGGATCTCTGTGAGTTCAAAGGCAACCTGGTCAGCATAGGGCATTCCAGGCTAGTTGGGGCTACAGAGAGAGATCCAGTCTGAAAAAGAATAAAGGACACACTGTGGAGTCAGGCCTTTGGAATTCCCATCCCAGCTCTGACAGCTGTGAAGATGATCTAGCCTGCTCTTCTGGCTCCTCTTCCATAGAACAGGATGATAGGAATAGCATCCAGCTCCTCTTCCACATATTCTTGAGCCCCGAGGGAGGGGCTTGCTGAAGGCATTCCGTTTAGGACTCAGTGCTCCACACCTTCCCCTTTCTACATATCTGTTCAGTCGCAGGTCTCAGTGTTAATTCCCACTGACTGCAAAAAGAAGTCTCTCTGCTAAGGGCTCAGCAGGACATGGATCCATGGGTATAGCTAGGACATTACTGCTATGTTCCTTTAGAAGAATAATAGCTAGTTTCAGGGTCTTGACTACCTCAACAGTGTCAGGCATGGGTTGCATTTCATGCAGTGGGCCTTAAAGTCCATCAAAGAGTGGTTGGTTATGCCCACAACATTGATGCATTTTATTGCATTAGTATATCTTATAGGCGGGTCTCTGCTGTATCAGAAGGTTTATAGGTGATGGACGACAGTGTCTTCCAGACACAACAGGACAATGAACATATGAACTAATAGAGACAGTGGCATCGTACCCAAGGTTTGTTCACGTTCAAGCCACATGGAATCCTAGCATTGAGAAGGTAAGGTAGACACAGAGTCCCACACTCACCAAGAAGCTGCTTGCAGTTGATAACTGCTGGTGACAGGAAAGTTAATTTTTTCCAATGGAGTACCACCAGGTGTTTCAGCCCAGGAATAGCTGGCCAACATAAAACGAACTCTACTTTTTGTGTGTGTGTGGGGGGGGGATTTTGTTTCATTTTGTTTTGTTTTGGCTGGGTTTTTTTGTTTTGGTTTTCTTTATTTTGAGAGTGAAAGAGAGAGCGAGAGAGAGAAGAAGACAGATGGGGAAAGACAAAGAAAGAATGAGTATGATTGGTTAGGTAGGGAGGTGGGGGGATCTTAGAAAAGTTGGGAGATGGGAAACATGATCAAAATGTATTATATAAAAGTTTTAAGTAAATAATAATAATAATATTAATAATAAAGACTAGCACCTGGTTCATGGGAGGAGAATTAAATGGGAGAGCATGTGGAGCGTCTCAGATGGTACCTGGCACACAGTCGGCACTGATTGCTTGTTTGCTGGTAAAGCACCTGGCCCTGCGGGACCACAGGGAAACTTGCAGGGCAGTTTGCAGCTAGGCAGCCGAGTGTTCCTTCAGATAAAATCCAGCAGGAGTTTTGTTGGTGGAATTCAGCAAGGGAAAATGAACACTGGAGCATAGGAGCATGTACTTTTTACCCTAAACCACACATTTCTGACAGCGAAAATGATAGCAAAAAGGTGCACTGCTTGTATGCATATTGAAACATGCAGCAATCGCAGCCACTGTCCTGGGGAACTGGGGATGGCTGAGCTCCTTACCCAGGGATGCCATTGGCTGTCTCCACCAGGGCACATGTGATTAATTTCACAAACTTTTCAATTAAAATCTACATTCTGAGAAGCCGATTTCTGTTTTCAGAGATGAATGGGGAGAGGGTGAATGGAAGGGATAGTATTAATTAATTAATTAATTTTTTTGTACAGGGTCTCAGCATGTAACCTTGACTGACCTGGAATTCACTCTGTAGCCAAGGCTAACCATGGGTTTGTGTCAGTTCTCCCCGCTCTGCCTCCCAAGTGCTGGGATCACAGGCAGGGGCCACATTCAAATTATATCTAGAGTCAGCCAGCTTCCTCTTGGGAGAGGACACAGATCAACAGCACAGACTTTGGTTGAAAATGGAAATGCAAATTCACATTGACCAGGTGTTCCCAGGGGGGTATTCCTGCTGGTAAACAGTCTGTTGATTTGTGATTTGTGTTCAGAGAGAGGATTGCATTTTAGTCTTGAAAATCAAACATTTCTCATGTGAGCATCTCAGCTTCATCCTCCCTTGAAGTTTTCTTCAGTGGGCAGTGGGTCACCCTCAGGCCTCACAAGCTCCGTTGTTTGCCAAGCTCTTCTGGAATGTTCTTAGTCATGAAAGAAAAAACTGGTCTTTGCTCTGAGACTTCGAGGGGGAGGGGTCTTCAGTTAGCAATAAATAACCTGTCCTGGTTGGAAAGGGAGGTGGCCACCCGCAAGTGAATTACAACCCTCAGTGAGGAAAGCTCCATAGCCTGTGTTTCCTTTCTCTTTCTAGAGAACTAATATATCTTGGCAGATGAGGCAAAACAAGTGAGAAATGAATATGAACTTCAGGCCCCCAACAGTACAAGAAAAAGAAAAAGAATTAGCATTGGGTTGATATGAGGGGAAGGCACAGCCAACCGCAGCAATGCACCCGCTTCCTTATGTATCCCTCCAAAGAAGCCCGTGTATCGCAGAAAATGGTAAATAATGCCTGGAATGGCAGAAGCTAGTGGTGGGGAAATAAGAACCAGGTGTCTGAAGGAGGAAAATCAAAGAGAGCATACATTTTCCGTCAACAATCCCGCCATAAATCAGAGCAATACCACCATCCCGACCTGCAGCCCGCGGGGAAGAGACTGTTGTAAAAATGATAGATCAGAATCACTGCGCACCAGGTCTTGATAAAACAAAGAAAGTTGGTCTCAGGGTCTGACATGTATCTATAATGGCAGAGAAACAGAACTTGATCAGTGAAGGGCCAAATGTGAGGAAATGCAAACTTCAGAACTGGGTGACTGCTTAATATTCTGACCAAGCCGAGCGTGGGATAATACAGCAGAAATTGATGACTCGGTGGGATCTGGCTATAACACAAACTCGCTCCCAAGAACAGGACGATAATATATATGCCGGGCCTGTTCATCACAATTTTATATATTCTTAACACCTAGCAACAAAGAATATACTGTCTATGCTACCATCATAAAACAGGGTTAATGTATTTCCTCAAGTTTTGTTGTTGTTTCTTTCAAGAAACCAAATTCGCAACTCCGCTTAAAAAATGTTAATGTGTAGAAAAATGAGCCATTGCTTCATTTCCTTAAACCACCATCCTAATTACATTCTCCAAAGCCTCCCAGATTCTCTTCATTTGTGTGTGCTGTGTGTGTGAGGCACCAGGATGCAGGAAACATCTTGAGGTTGACTAGGCGTTAGGGTCAAGGGTCAATCGCTTCCATCACATTGTGCTTCCATTTCATTGAAGCACAGGTCTAGTTGATCTTAGGGACTCTCAAGGACTGTTTTTAATGCAGCAAACTTTCACGGAGGGAAGGGGGAATCCTTGTGTGGGAGTGTCTCAAGGGCTGACTTATAAGGCAGGCTAGATAAAGTGTCTACTTAACACAGCATCTTCTGGCCTTGGTGTGTCCGTGGTCCCTAGGCCATGATGAGTCAGGGTGCCAAGTCTCTACTTTGCTGTTCTAGCTGGGTAGTGTTGCTTCTGAGTAATGTGTTGGTACCTCACAGCTCAGCACACTGCCCATACTACCCTAGCATGGGGAGTTTTAGCCCATACCTTCTCTGTCAGTGCCTCCATGACACTGGTGTCTGGCTCTCCAGGCTGTTAGTTTTCAAACTATTGTTGCAACAGCAACAGCCTCACTTAGGAGGAACATGTAAATGCAGATTCTCAGGTTCCACCCTGACCCATCGAACTAGAAACTCTGAGAACTGGGCATGCTGTATTACAGCGAGACTTCCCTAATATGAATGTTTAAAAACACTGGCCTAGGGAACACCGTGTCACAGTTACTAAGGGCATCTATGTGACTTGCATGCTAAGCTTGTGGTAGTCATTGTACGTTCACATTGAGTTTAGAGGTGATCGCCTCATTTTAAGGGTTTGCAAACATTGAGCTGAGGATTTCAAGGTGTAGATTAGGATCATCAGCTAGTTCTGTTGCAAAGTCAGGGTTATAACCCACGTGGATCCTTCTGAGCCAGTCCTACCCAATGGCTAGTTATAGCTCACAGGTCCTCTTGATTGGAATGGAAAGGACCCAACTGGTTCTTCAGTGACTTTAGGATTTGGGGTCCACTTTGAGGAAACAGATTAATATGTGTTTGTCTGGCTGTGTAGTTACCTGGGATTTAGTTCCATGGGTGTCAGAAGTTGTGATGTACACGGAAGGGTTTGGACCCCGTGAATATACAAGAGCACTAGTAATGAGGGTCAGAGTAAATCCAGCTGAGAAGACACAGATGTGCTGCTGTGGAGGGGCTCGTCTTAGAGTGAGAAGACCGTCATCTTTGCTTTATAGGCTACAAGACTAAGCTGTTTCATTTCTCCGAAGCTCAATAGTGTTTTTCTTCTATAATGGTAGTGGCATGGGTGGCTTTCTCATGGTGTTATAAAGAGGGTCAAATGAGAGAAAATAGAGACAAATGTCCTAAGACCCCACTACGTCCTTAAATGTAGGGCCTATTACAGACAGGTATTACCACCCTTGACCTCAGGAATGTTCCCTTACTGACCTCATTTTCTTGTGCCAGGAGACCAAAAACTTCCTGGGACAGTCAACTAAGTGTGCTGGTTGCAGACAGATCAATTGTTCCCAGCCACAGTGCCAATTCCCCTGAATAATGCTGGTGACCCTGGGTGACTGTGGAATCCTGTGTGCACGGAAGACAGAGGGCACGGGATGCTGTTAGGTCTGTGGCTGGTAGCGGTGGCACACAGTAAGTGATGTCAGGCTAGACAGCAGCTGCCTCCCAAGGGAGCCTAGTGATCTGGGATGCGTTGCAGAGATCTGAAGTGCTGGCAGTCAGGTGTGGCAACATACAGGAGGAGACTCTGTCATCTCAGGAAAACTCCACATCTTTTTCATGTAGCAAGCTGTGACCCTGGATTTGAGATCATCTTTTCTCCCTGTGTTCAATAAATGGTTGATACTGTTTTTACTATGAAAATTATTATGCTGTGTAAAGTATTAAAATAGGCATTTCACGTACATTTCCCACTAATCCTTAGGTGCTACAGTTTGAGTACAGTTTGAGTAAAGGCTTGAGACCAGAATGCTTCAGATCTGGAAAGATTTACATGTACACACATATTTGTGATTGAAGTATGTTGGGGGTAGACCCAGTCCTAAACACAGAACACATTTACATTTCATCTCTACCTTCTTATACGTCTTGCAGAATATTTAAAAGGTTTTTTTTGCACGTGAATCACTGTTTCATAGTGAAGATATTTTCCCAAACTCATGACATCGTCTCAATCTTTAAAAAGTCTTGGGTTTTGAATGTGTTATGTTCAAGGTTTTTATATGAGGGAGGCAGACACTGTGTTACTTGAGATTTGCAGAAGAGCTAAGGCCCCATGTTGTAGTGTGTCAGGGTGAGAGTTGGAATCCTGGACTGTTTGGGGTCATCTCCCCACTCTGTTCTGCTGCTATGCTGTGACCACCCAAATGGTCATAGTGGCAGAGCCTGAAGCCTCTGAGTGTGGCTCTTATGATTAGGTCTTCACAGGTCCAGCCAGCTGTGAGACCACACTTGCAGTTCCATTTTCTATCTGAGTTTCTTCTTTGGGTGTGTGTGTGTGTGCACACACGAGGCCGTTTTCCAAGTAGACCTACCTACTTGCTAAGGGTGCAGGCTCCAGACCCCTGTATGAGACCAGAAGAACCAGAATCTAGTGGTGAAGCTCTTGAATTTGCATTTTGAGATGCAGCCAAGTGATGACCATGGGCAGGGATGTCTGAAGGCCAATTGCTTTCCTCTCTTCCTAGGACGCCCTCCTTTCAACCCCAACTTTCAGTATCTGTTTTCCTTCCACACGGCTATGTTCTGGTATTACCTCTGATGCAGCTCTTCTGTGGGATTTTCTGCTCAGAATGAGTAGTGCTCACCTTGCTCTTCATATCTGTCCATTTCTTGCTTGTTAAAACCTCCAGCATCTTTGTGATACACTTGCTTCCTTCTCCCCTCCCAGAATTCTTTGAACTCGAGGACCATTTCGTACTGGTTCTTCTTCTCTCTGGGGCCTCCCACAATGCCTGGCAGTGGGTAGTGCCCACCAAACGGCTGCATAGAGGAATGGAAGGATGAGGTGACCTGCTCTTACCTTGGGTGTGTGCACGCACACAGACAGGGATCTGCTTTCTTGCTGGAGCCGTGCCTCTGGGTTCTACTTAAAGGATAAGGTTAGCACATAGGAAAAGCTGCCACGTTGTTTCAGTGGATGCATCTTTACAAGGTGAAGAGTAGATTTATCTAATTTTAGTACGAGTATCAGATGTGCTCATGCCCAAAAGACCTGTAGAAGGCCAAGCGTTCTGGGTTTTCCCCGAGGCTGCATTGCATGGCTGTGTGTGGCCTGGGTAGGAGCTTCCATGTGAGTCTCTGTGACTTTGACTGCTGAACAGTTCTTCCAGCCTCTGGCTAGTGTGAGGAGTTCTAGAAGCTTAGGTGGTGACTGTACTAAGGAGCTATCAACTGATGTTTTCGAAAAACTCACTTTGAATTTTTACCCAATCACTTCATTTTCCAGAACTTTCTTTTCTGTTATATTTGCCACATTATAAATTCTCCTGAAGCAGCTCCAGTGGTGAAAAAAAAAAACAACAAATAGGGTTGGCGTTTCTTAAAGAAGTGTTTGTGTTTCCTGGGAGCCATTCAAAGAAGAAGCTACTAAAGGCTGTCCGTTGTTTCCGTGGAGTTTCAGCAATGACTATCAGCCAACCAGGGAAAGCCATCGCGTTTCCCAAACCTGGTACTGCCCTCTGCTCTTGTTGGCCGGCATCTGTTCTCAAAGGTTTTCCAGGGTGATTGTTTCTGCTTAAGGCACATCATCTGCGGAATTCTGAAATGCACACCAGGTCTTTGAAATCTCTGATAAAGGCCCCATATCAGCATCCGGAGAGTTTCAAACACCTCCCTGGCCTCTTGGCCATCTGTAAATAAGTGCGGTTCAAGGAGGAAAACAGCATGAGGAAGGGGTTTCCCTCACTCTTTCCATTCTGTTCATTCACATCATCAGATTTCAAGATGACGAAGTATGGAAAGAGTTCAGGAACACGTTTGAAAAAACTCTATTTTGGAACTTGGACCCAAGTTCAAACACTCAATTTAAAGGAAACTTATGATTCAAATCAGAGTTATTTATTGTCTTTGTCAACTTTCAGAGTTTTAAATTTATGGTGGAGTATAGCAAATTCAAGGCTATCTCTGAACAACCATTCTTCTCTTTGATTTATTTTTATTCATTTATTTATTATTTTATATATTTTTATTTATTTATTTATTACATTTTTATATATTTATTTATTTTTATATTTATTTATTATTTTATTTATTTATTCTTTTTTTATTCTTTTCCGAGTCTTGGCTCTTGTGTTCTGTGTTGGTGATGATTGGCCCTAGCCCTGGGCGACATACATACTAAGTCTCTGGTCCCCACTGCGTCCCTATGTCCTCTCCTAGATACCAAGTGACATTTATACCACCTAAAGTAGACATGATTCCAATTTACAGCTCAAATGTGGCTGACTAAGTTGAATGGCAAATGTTTCAGTCTTTCGGTCATGTCTGAAGGAGTTCTGTTTAGAAAATAGACCATGGCTCAGAAAAAGAGCCTCTGTTCCCACTAGGTGGCTGAGTCAGCCAATCACAGGATGTCTAGTGCCAGAGTGTCAGGAAAAGTGTTGCAGTTGAGGCCAAAGTCATGCCATTCCACTGTCTCACACACACCTAAATGTGCCCTTCAGAATTTCACAGATAAGACACACAGGCAGGTCCACGGACAGATGGCCTGAGTCAGCAAAGTCCTTCTAAAGAGGATGGGATTCCTGTGATGGCTCGGTGGAGAGGGTGCTTGTGTGTTTCTGAGTTCCAATCCGCCACACCTATCATGAAACGTTAAGCACTGTGGTGTGCCCGTAACTAACTCCAGTAATCCCCAGTGTGGCAGGTGGTTGGGATAGAAGAAAGTAGATAGGGGATTCAAGGCTAGCCAGCCTGGCCGAAAGGGTAAACTGCAGGTTTAGCGAGAGGCAGTGTCCCAAATGCATGTGACAGGAACAGGGAGGTGGCTCAGTGGGTAGGGGCACTGTTGGCATACCACAGCACTGGCAGTCAGCCTGAGGATCTGAATTCAATCCTTGGCATTCATGCAGTAGATAGAAGAGAACTGACTATCACAGGGTGCCCTCTGACCTTCACACAGACATGGTATGTGTGTACCCACCTACATACACAAATAAACACACAAACACATGCAATGTTTAACAAGTGTGGAGGATTAAAAGAGGAAGACATACAGTATGGTTTCTGCCCCATACATGGAGAGGCACCCTCATACATGCACACACACACACACATACACAGACACACAGACACACACACACACACACACTCGGGAGGGGGAGAGGGAGGAGAGGCAGGAGGAGAGAAGAGAGGACTCATGCCACAGAAGTAGAGGAAGCTGTGACTCAGGGTCCTGTTTTCCTTTCTAGTCTTGTTATTACCACGTTTCCTTCCCAGGTGCTATCAGTAAAGCAGATCACACGTAATGAGAGAGAATGCAGGTGTGAGTACATGGGTCTCTGTCTCTGTGTCTCTGTCTCTCTCTCTGTGTGTCTGCTGCCCAGCCCCTGGTGTGTGTGTGTATCTCATTGTCTGTCTGACTATTGCCTGTCAGACTCCTAGAGCTTTATCCAACCCCTGGCACAATGCAGCCTCTGTAGAAAAAGACATTAGGAACAAAAAACAAACTTGAAGATCCAGGAGCAGGCGGCCAGAATTATGAAGAAAAACATTCAGAGGATGCCATGAAAAACATCTGGGGATTGTAGAAAGCCCGGCAAAGAAAATGTTTAATTATGCGCCGTATGCAAAAGTCATCATGCTTAGATTGATACTAAGGACTGAGACTGTGTGGGGCTTAAGTAGTCCACAGTGGTGCATCAATCTCTTTACTCCTTTAAAAATGGTGTTTTTCTTTCAGTGATGACAAATGCTTTCAAACTGTTAGATCATGCTGCCATCGTGATACGTGGGCTTTAATGAAGTCCAAAGTCACTAACGAAGTTTCCAAATGAGCCGCTCAAGGTCTTCTAGTTCCCTCTCTTTGCTTTGCTCAGCATCTTCTACCCATCATGGCTGCCCCCACCCAGTCACTCCCCTGCCCCAGCTCCAGTATACAAAGGTTGCCTATACTGGTGGCTCATCTAAGTGCCTTTACCAGGCTCTGTTTTTAGAGACAGCCCATTCTGAGAAACCTTCTCATTTAAGACCCCATGAGTTGCTACTAACTTTCAAGTATTAGTTACAGTGATTTTGATTTCTCAATAGCACACATTAAAAGGCAGACTGAGCTTTTGTTCCCATTTCATAAATATGAAATTATTTCCTTTCACCTGAATGTTTTAGGATCACCAATATTTCTCTTAAGTCTTTACAAATGTGTGGGATCATGATTTTATATAGCTCTCTCTCTCTCTCTCTCTCTCTCTCTGTGTGTGTGTGTGTGTGTGTGTGTGTGTAAGGAGGGACACAGTGAGGGGAAGAAGCTGAAGATGGCCATGGGCGGAGCTCTGCATGTTCAGTGGGCTCACAAAGAACGCAAATAGAAATTGCTAAAAGTAGTTAGTATTTAGTTACCCGAGCATGAAAATTACTTTATAGTCACACAGGTTTGACTCTTAGAAAAGGTAGGTTTGGGACTTCTCAGAGTTAAAAGAAAGAGAAACACAGATTTAAAACAAAAACTCGGTTTGAATGAAAATGAGAACAATGGACAAAGAAGCTGGCACCTTTATCTGAAAGGCTTTGCTTCTTTCCTGGAGGTTAAAACGTGTTCTGTTGGTGCATTTCACTTCGGAGAATTTTATGGATTTAAGTACTTGGGATTTTGATCCTCATTTATTGGACCAGGCCTCTTTAAGTAAACACGTGGCTTATGAATCAGTGGACAGATTTGTTACCCACACTTGAACGTGTCAAAACGTTTCCCTAAGTGTCAGTAGGGCTTACTGCCATAAAAACATAAAGCTCCTCCCACCTCCTCACGTCTGTCACTTTTCATCTTCCCTCTATGGTTGGAAATGAGAAATGACCAGACTTGTGGGTGTTTTCAACAAGATAGCGGCTCCGGGAGCCCCGGGTCTTACTCACAGGACTGCCTGGAAGTGTGCTCACCCACCACCTGATGTGGGCACTTTGGATTTGCAGATAATACATGGAATGCAGGTTCTTTTCAGATCTAGCAGAGTTCTCAAGGGTGGATCCTGAGACAACCATTGTTAGCACTTTCCTCTTGTGTCTTCACCTTCTGTGTGAGCCAATTCCACCACTATTGGTAAATAACCAGCGCTTCACAAAGAGCCACCTGCTTCTGAGTTTACACAGGATATGTTGGGTTTATGTAATACAATACGATCACTTTAATTATGCTTCTCCTTAAGCACGGTGCTACCTGGACCTGCTTCACTCCCTAATACACGCTCAGTTTTTATAGGCAAAACAAAACAAAACTGCCAGTCCTGACTTGACTTATCTTTACGGTGCTGTGTTACTCCAGTTTCTCCTAATATGCATTAAAGGCTGTATGCTTTCAGTATGAAAACAAATGGCTGTTCTGAAGTCCCCACCGTCTTTGTTATTTACAGTGTTTCAAAGTATTCGAATTACTACAAAAGATTTACTCATATAGTGGAGTGTGTAAAATTTAAAATCAATAAAGTGTATAAATTTTGCGTGTCTCCTTGAATTGATTCCTTACTTTAATAGCTCAATGCTGTAATACCATATACTTTTTTTTATTTCCAATGTCATCACCCAATAATAATCTCTAGACTTTTTTATTATTTTTTGCCACGGCTCTGGGACAGTTTGGGATTTCTGATCCAGTCCTTCTCAGATAGCTGTCTGAGGCAGTTGCTGCTCCTTGGACAGCTTCTAAAGACGAGCAAGCAGATGAGAATTATCAGTGAGTTTCTGTGATGGTAGAAACACAAATGTTTTCCTTCGATGGGGCAACAGCTGGCCGTTTGCTTTCGTGGGAGAAGAGATGAAGTTTTGAAGTTGGCATTGTTGTAGTGGTGGTGGGCTGAGCTCATAATACGTCTTAACGTTTTAAACCAGAAAGAACTGGCTCAGCTCTCTAACAAGTGATTTTTGCTTGCGGTCAGACAGCTGGTGTTGGACAGTGAGCACTGTTGATCGGGTACAATTGGGCACAACTGTTTCCTCCCCGCATATTTACAATGATGAATCTTATCTTATTACAGAACTTTCTAGTGTTTTTCAGAGCTCTCTTTTATTTCTAGATGTAGACATAAAGATAATTCAAATAAAAGTTGGCGAAGCAGCGAACCATTTTCACTAGCTCCTGCTCTGCCAGGGTTTAACTCACAATGCTATCGGGGTCCTGGAGCTGAAAGCCTTGATCTGACCTTAGTTTCTGGAAAAGGCAAATGTCACACCCTAACATGCCAGTGAAATCTAAACTTGCTTTCATTTTTTAACGGCACTCTCAGCCTGCGGAGAGCACAGGCGGCTTACTGCTTGCGGAGGCAAAGCAGCAGGAGTGTCCATGAGCGGGCCAGGTATTTTTGCTTGTTGAGCTGAGGTTGTCTAGCCAGTCTCTTAAATTATTCCTCCTCTTAGACTTGTTTAGCTTAGTGATTGACAGAGCCCCCAACCAAATACCAGAGGATCTTGATTTGAATCCCAGCTTGCCTTACTTTGCTTTGTAACCTTGCACAACTCTTTCACGGGGTCTATGCTTGCTAAGTAGGGATTAAGGCAGATTTAGGGCCTACCTCACAGAGAAGTCGTGAGGACGCACTAGGCATCTGGAAACCCTACACACATCTGGAAACCCTACACACACGGAAGATTTCAGCTTGCACACTCTTCCATTCAGGTTATGTGTTATTTCTATGAGAAAAGTCTGTCACTGATAGCTTTAGGAAAAAGGTCGCCAGATAAAATACAGAATGCACATTCAGATGAATTCCAGATAAACAAGAAATATTATATAAACAAAATATATAAAATATAACACTGTATGTACTATATAATATACATATAGAAATGCATTTTGTATATCATATAATTATATTAGTATACCGTAAATATATGTACTATGTGAATGTATAGTATTAATTATATAAATACACACATATAATATTATAGATGTATATACTAACATATATATGTATTACAACAGAAAGTATAATTACATACCATGAAAAACCTATAACTTGTAAAAATATTGATTATCTATCAATCACATTTAACTGGGTGCCTTGCATGTTTTTCAGATTTTTGTTTTTGAGAATTTTGTACATGTACATGCATATAATGTGTTTTGATCAAATCTGCTCTCCTTTTTTTCCTTCATTTTCCTTTCCTTTATCTTCCCATTATTTCCCCCTCCCAACTGTGCTCTTTTTAAAGACCCTCCAATGGAGTCTCCTTAGTGCTCCTTACATATACATGATGCTCCCCACATATACACGATGCTCCCCGCATATACACGGTACTTCTGCACGTACACAGTGCTCTCTGCATGCACACGGTGCTCCCCACATATACACAGTGTTTCCTGCATGCACA
>LOJH01008355.1:15088-29712 GCA_001685095.1 Ellobius talpinus | reverse complement strand
GACACTGAGGAAATTCAGAGAATCATTAGGTCTTACTACAAAAGCTTATATGCTCTTTTATTTGAACAAAAATACCTCTAACCCAAATTTCATTTACAATATTTTATTACATTTTTATTTCTTTAGTGCACATGTGTTGGGGCAGACATGTGCCATGGTCATACATGGAGGTGAGAGGACAAATTGTGCAGTTGACTCTTTCCTTCCACCACCTGGGTCCTGGGAACTGAACTCAGGTCATCAGACTTGGTGGCAAATGCCTTCACCTCATTGGCCCTTAACCTTAATTTCTGAAGCCCAGTCATGTAGCATTCTTGGTTGGCTTTTATTGTCTCGTTAGTGTTTCATAAATATTAGTGGTACTCTAGTTTCTACTAAGAGGACAGTGGTCACCCTCAAAGCTGTTCTTTGAAGACCACGTATCTGTTTTCTGCTTTTAAAAAAATTCCCTACCTGAGCTGAAGAAATAGCTCTATAGTTAAGAGCTGCTCTTGCAAAGATGACCTGGGTTAGATTCCTGGGACCCACATGGCAGCTCATGGGCATCTGTAATTCCAGTTCCAGGGCTTCTGATGTCCTCTTCTTGCCCCTGTGGGCACCAGGTATGCAAGGGTACACAGGCATACATGTAGGCAAAATACCCATACCAGTAAAATAAAATAAAGTGAAAACAAAATAAAAAACCCTTTTGCATGCCCATTAGCAATTTTTTTCTGCAATTCAACTCAGAGATATTTATTTATTTAATCTGAGTTTTCTGGGTTTTTTGTGTGTTGATATTTTTAATTCAGTCAAAATTTCTCAGTCAAAATCTTTGCTAATTGTTTATAGCCAATCTCTTATCCTTTTGGGACTCCAGCCATGAGCATCTCCAGCCTCCCTGTTCTTCTGACCGCCGTGCTGTGCCTCTATTCTTCATTCTTCAGGACATTTCATGTGGACTTAGCGTTCATCTCACAAATCCACTCTTCAGGGATGTCGAGTCTGCTCTGAGGTCCATCTGTCACCCTAAAAAACGATCAACTCAGTTTTCCTAAAGACATGTGCTGGTGACTCCAATCTCCCAAGTTCTCCTGAGCTTTTCCATGGTAAGATTTTCCGCTATTTTTGGTTGTGTTTTTCGTACTCTTCTGTGCCTTGTTATCATCCCATTCTTAAATTGTTTGTAGGAATAAGAGGAAGCCTATCTAGGACTCCATCAACATCAGCATCACCTCCTATCGGCCACCTCACGGAACTTGAGCTGATCCCAGGTTTCCCTTGAGTTGATTCTAGGTGTAGGGGTAGGCATGAGACCTATATTCCCCTTTGAGGCTCTTGGAATTCATCCCTGTACTTTCCAGAACCTTGCTTGCTAGTTTGACTGGATATGAAAGATTCACTGAGTGTGAAGGATTTACCGAGCCTCCCAGTCTCTATGAATTCTTCTTATATCAGCACAGGAAACCCTGGGGAAAAACCACCACACACTGGAAACCTGGCCTCCATACTCCTGCAAGTCCTGGGCTGGAAGTTTTCACTATCTTACCACTTGCCCAATGATTTTTACGAAGCTGTTTCTGCCCAGATACCCTGGTTGTGTTCAGTGGGAGCTCGATCTGAGGAGAAAGTCACGACTCACGTTACCTTCTGTATGTTTGCTGTTGCATGGACATTTGGTTTCTTGCTTCCCATACTCCTTAGCTTCTGAGATTTGTCTGTTAGGCCTAGACCACAGTGAGAAGGAGGGATGCCAGAGTGGGAATGGCCCTCTCTCTTCCTTCTGCTGGGCTCCCCATGTCTGCAATGTGTCTTGGTGCAGGGCTGAGGGCCAGCCAGAACCAAGAAAGCTCTAAATGCTGTGGGTACAGGAGGAGCTCACACAGTCAGGGCCCCTGCTTTGTGGAGCTTTTAAGCATGCAGACTTCCTGACGCTACATGATGAGAAACGGGGCAAGAGACAGAGGTGGGGGATTTGGCATAAACACACAAGACAAGCTCCTGGCAGAGGGAGCAAGCTGGGCATGTGTGTGGGACCAGCCTGTTGGGCTAGGAAGAAAAGTGGTTCAAGAATACCTGGATCAGGACCATGTCGTGACGAGCCGGGTGAAGGAATGCCAGTTCTAGGTGTCAGTGAGAGATGAGATGAGCCACCTCAGGTCAGGATGCAGCCAGATGCCATGTGGGCCAGCAAGAGCCTGGTCTTTGGAGCACCAATACTTCAGCAATCTTACCATGTCCTGTCTTGGGACTCAGTTTGGTGAGGCTGCTGCAGCTGCTGTCTAGCAGGCTTCCCAAAACTCAGCAAAGTGCCACGGGGCTCTTAATGAGGAAAATGGCTCACTGGTGACTGGAGCCTTGCCACACATGAGTCCCTGGCCCTGAAAACTCCTGAGCTCAGGCAATGGTCAGACAGCTGTGCTCTGTCTGCAGATGGAGCAGCCAGTGCCTTCAGGAGTAGCGATTGCCAGTTATTTTGGGGACTTGGAGATGTGTCTGGGATTTAACTGCTCAAAGCATCTTTGTTTGGCCGAGCCCTAGGCTGAAACCCTGATCCCTGGATTTCAGCCTTGACAAAGATACCATCATCTTGTTGTGGGTAGACATCTACCCTGGAGGCCGAGGGCACCTCCCTACTAAGGCCTTCAAGCCTCATCCAGAGCATTTGGATGAAGGTCTTAGTGGTATCGCCGTCTGGCCTTAGCTTTCAGCTCTGCAGGATAAATGTGGTGTGACTGCATCAGACCTGCTAAGGAACCAAGAGGCAGAGAAAAAGAACTTTGGTTCTTTCTTTCCTGGTAATCAAACCCAGGGCTTTGGCCATGCTAGGGAAATGCTCTGCACCTATCTGTAGCCCTAACTAAAGAGCTTCTCTTCTGTGTGGAGAGTGTACCCTAAGAAAAATAGGCTTTTGGGGATCCCATGACATCCCTGATACTCCATCATGCCCTTGATGATCTAAGGAGCCTGCTAGTGGGCCCTACCTGGACCCATGTCTCCGATCTGCTGTGTGAACACAGGCGGCAGTGGCCACACCTCTCCAAGTCTGTTCCGTGTGAGGAGAAGGTCTAAGCTGGTCTTGTTGACCCTTCCTGTCTCTACCATTGGCAGCATGGCACGTCAGCTCTTTTCATCCAGGCTCAGAAATGCAAAAAAAAAAAACCCTTCAAGTCTCTTGTCTGGCCCAGCTCTTTACAGGTCTAATCTCAGGGCTCTGCTCAGCCACTGGGTTTTTTCACCTCTGTTACCAAGGGGAGAAAGAAGGGCCAGTGTGGTATACTTGTTGTGGAGGCTAGGCCACTGCTGAGTGGCTGAGCCTGGCTCCCACCTGAGAGCTCTGGACCCCAAGGGCAGGTGTGCCAGAGAGGGCAATATCTTCCTCATGACTGTTGCATGGCCCAGGGCTGCCGGTCTGTTGACACCTTCAAGGGATTCTGGGTACAGCATGTGAAAGGATCTGAGAAGTCTAGGAAGACTCTGATGTTTGGGCCTCCATGCTTAGGCCATTTCTTAAGGCTGTTTGGTTTAAAGATAAATGATACAGTGAATACCAGTGTGGTCAACAGAATATGGCCCCTGAGACCATGTCCTGGTCCTGGAGTCTAAGAATCTGTCAGGTAAGGTGGCAATAAGAATGAGGATTGTCAATAAACCAAGGTCATCACCCTATCTTGATGTGTGTGTGTGTGGGGGGCTGTTCTGGGTTAGCCAAGTGGGTCCAGTGTCTCAGCGTCCTACAAAAGGAAGGGAGAGGGGTGAGCCTCAGAGAGAGATGAGGGAAGGATCCATTTGTAATCTGGAAGGGGCAGCAAGTTAAGGAATGTGGATACCCTAAGAAACTAGAAAAGACACCCTAAGAAACTAGAAAAAACCTAGAAGAAGAGAAGGGGCCCTGGGTTTGGGAGTTTTGGGGGGGATGTGAAAGGCACACCCTGACTTTTACACTGGGACGCCCATGCCAAGGCTCTGACCTCCTGACTGTAAGGCAGTAGTTGAGAGGGGATAGAGTGGGCAGAACACTGTGCATTCTGTGCTGTAGACAGGAATCTGCACATGCGTGTTATTGGATATTGTAGCTGTAGGATAGCATACTGTTAATGCTCTCTGGCCACATTTACTCTGTTCTGATGTCCCTGGGGGAACATAAGATGGATGCTGTGGACGGCACTTAGACTAGGTATTTCAGGGTGCCCACGCCAGGGATCAAGAGGACTAGGGAAGACAGTGCCAGGGAAGATAGGCAGAAGCTCAAAGTGCTGACTGAGCACCTAAGGTGAGGGGCAAGACCACGCTCCATAATGATGGCCATTTCCCCTTCCCTATAACGCCATGGTTCTCACCTTTCCTAATGATGTGACCCTTTAATACAGTTCCTCATGTGGTGGTGACCCCAAACATAAAGTCGTTTCATTGCTTATCATAACGATAATTTTGGTGCAGTTATGGATGGTAATGTAAGTATTTAGTATATGACCCCTGTGGGGATTTCAGCCCACAAGCTGAAAACCACTGCACAGCCTGCCAGTGAGAGATGGAGACAAGAGACAGTTTGTCTCCAAGATGTTAATCCACTGCCTTCTCAGATTATTATAGGTTTTCTGGATAAGGCTCATTTTAAGGTCCATTCCTGGGTCAGTAAGATGGCTCGGTGAGTGCCATGTCTTCTGAGTTTGCTTCCCAGTGCTTGTGCTGTGTGAGGAGAAAAGCAACTTCCAAAACTTGTCCTCTTGATTCCACAAGTACACAGTAGTATATACAACCCCCATGCCCACAGTAAACAAACAAACAAATAACATGTAAAACGTGTCAGTTCTGATCTCTGCTCGTTGGTGTTTTGGGTGAGAGGATGTAAGACTTCACTCTCCTGACTGTGATCGCTGCAACTCCAGGGCAGGAGGGTGGGAAGTGTGGCTCAGGGACTCTTTGGGGAGTCAGCCCTCTGTGTATTGAACGTTTCCAGCCCTAGTACAGCAGGGTTGCAGGGCAGGGATGGTGAGTTTTCAGCTTATCTTAGAAAGGAGACTTCCAGCAGGTGACTAAAAGGGTTCTCCGGAGAGTTACCATTCATAGGAGAAAGGAAAGCACCATCTCTTGGTCCCTAGACCCTAGAGAGTGTAGCCTTTATCCGTTTCTGCCTTCATCCCTACCCCACCCCTGCATCGTATGGTCTCAAGCCCAAGTGGCACTCACTGCCCTAGCCTTAGTCCCCACCTGCCTCAGGTGTGCTCAGCTCTCTCTTTTCCATCTTTGTCTCTCAAGAGTTGCATCTTCCTTACCTCCCAAGGTATCAGCCGCTCATGTCCTTCTGGGGCCCTGTCAACCTGCGATTTATTTTCAGAGACATCTCTGGTTGACTTTGCCTCTCCTGGATCGCTCAGCCACAGGCACATGGACTTGTGCCTCTGCCAGGGCAGCAATGGCATCAGGCAGCTGTGACCATCGCATGCCAAGTTCCCTGGGTGCCAGGCTGCTCAAGGTTCTGTGGGTGCTTCTATATTGCGTTCTGGAGAAGCCCCCTGAGGAGGTGCTCTGAGAGTTTCCAGGGCTGCAGAAAGAGAAACTGAGGCACAGTGGAGCTCAGCAGCTTGTGATCCCATGGCTAGTCAGCACCCAATGAGGGGGTCCAGACAGTTGTGTGGGGGTGGGGCTTCCCCTTCACTGCTGCAGCTGGCAGATCTGATGGCACTGGACGTGGGATGATCAAGGTGTGCTATTGGGTATGTAGGCGACACTCTGGCTGTCCAGCGATGGCTCTCTTCAGAGCTCTGAAAATATCATTTGAGCCTGAAAATAGGCTTTCTTCCTCGAGTTGATTCAGAACATCCTGGATGTCAGGAGTATCTGGACTTGAGCAACAGAAGGAGGATGAGGGCCTTTTCAGCTCCAGAGATCCTCATCAGTCCTGCCTACTGAGCACTGCATGGGGGATCAGTTTGCTTTGCTAACCATGGCTAATTTCCTGCAGTGGCCTTGTGTTGTGAGGGGCATACTCCTCACCACTGCCTCCTGAAGAGTTATCAGCAAGTCGTGTTCTGTTTCCTGGCCCTATGTCCTCCCCACCAAGACACCATGGGGCTGCACGGAGCCCTACAGGGAGTGATGATAACTCCATGCTTTGTCTTCTAAGACAAGCGGAGAGCTTCGATCCGTGTTCCCTGTGAAGACCACCTGAGCAGCTCTTCCTGTTCTGTTTGCCAGCGTGGCTCACCATCATCTGTCCCTGGGTGCTACCCAAACTCTCTCTGTAGCATGTTCCATCTACTCCTCCTCTGTCATTCTGGAATATGAGGTGGTTAGGGAAGGAGACCAAGGACCAAGGAACCTCAGATGTGATGCCGGGAAGCTTGCCACAGGCCTCAGAGAGTGCCAAGTAGGACATCGTGGCTTGTGTCATGGCTGAATGTAGAGGCTACACAGATAAATGGACCAACAGGAACATGGGCAGAATGAAGGCTACACTTTCGTTTCCCGGCTGCCCAGGCCCAAGTAATCAAACAGAAACTTACATTAATTACAAACTGTGTGGCCCGTTAGCTCAGGCTTGTTATTAACTAGATCTTACCACTTAAGTTAATCCATTTTTATTAGCCTTTATTTTCCCATAAGTCTTGTGGCTTGTCACCTAACATCTTGTTTCCCTGGCGGCTGCTGGCGTCTCTCTGACTCTGCCTTTATTTTTTCTTTATCTTTGCTTGGATTTCCCGCCTGGCTCTATTCTGCCTGGCTATTGACCAAATCAACTTCTTTATTAATCAATGGTAATAAAACATATTCACAGCGTACAGAAGGGCATCTCACATTAGACATAAAGGCAACAGAGTCAAGGTTCCAGCCTATTGTTCTCTTTGTGGTTGAGGTACAACTTCCCTTTCAGTGTGTTGGTTATCATGGGATGATTATTCCATAGCAGAGGTCTATAAGCTTTAATCAGTCAGGGCAGTGTGTCACCCAAAGCCTCTTATCCTTGTCCTTGGACCTCTAGTGGTTCACACTAAAATGAGCCTGTCACTAGGTCTCCTGGCTCCTGGGAGACTTTGGAATGACCTTGAACCCATCTGTCTCTGAGTCACACATCATCAGTCATTCCTGAGTCCTGGTGACCCAGAGTCTGGCTTTTCAGGGTGATCCTGAAAAGTTGGAGTGACTGTTGTCTCTGACCTTCAGCCCATGCTTGTCATACCCTAACAAGCATGGCGAGCAGGCAGATCTTGGTCTGGTGGTGCTGATCCACTGGAGCTGGCCTCTTCTCTTCCCTCACAAGCTTTTCTCAGTCCTGATGATGTCTGGTAACCGTTCTAAACTTCTTCCATCTGTGAGGTGGAATGCCTGTGGCTTCTCTGTGCTTTGGCTCCTCGGGTGTTTGGGAGTGCCAGGGCAGTGGTATCTGTGTGCTGTGTGAGGCCTGGGATGTTTACAGCGCTGCCTTAGCTCATGACCCACAGCACTGCAGTGAACACGTTCCCTCACAAAGCTCCTCTATCCCCATTCTTCCTCTTCTTCTCAACTCTTTCCACATGGTTAGGTCTGTCTGGGAGCGTCTCTAGACATCAGCTGGTGCATGGCAGCCTCGGCTCGCTCTCAGCAGGACTTAACTTATATTCGAATGGTCACACTGTTTAACAGGACGGAATGACAGCAGAGGTTATGTCATTGCTCCCACTCCACTCCCATGCTCAGCTCGCCACCTTCCTTCTTCAACTCCATCCTCCATTGTGTGGTTTGAACTTGGGACATGGGTATCCCTCTTACTGATCTGCCTGGAAACCCTGACTTCTAGAAGCTTGTCTATGGTTTGCCTAGGACAGCGTTAATTCTTGTGTGTGTGTGTCTGTGTGTGCATGTCTCTGTGTATGTGTGTCTGTGTATGTGTGTGTTTGTGTGTACATGTCTCCTTGTATACATGTGTATGTGTGTTTGTCTCTGTGTGTGTTTGTGTGTATGTTTGTATGTTTGTCCATGTATGTGTCTGTGTGTGTATGTCTCTGTGTATGTCTGTGTGTTTGTGTCTGTGTATATCTGTTTGCATATGTATGTATGTGTGTTTGTCTGTGTGTGTTTCTCTCTCTCCATTTGTGTGTATATGTGTTTGTCTGTGTGTGAATGTGTGTGTGTTTGTGTGTGTATATATGTGTGATTATCTATGTGTTTGTCTGTCTGTGTGTGTCTCTCTCTGTTTATGTCTGATGTCTGTGTGTGATTGTGTCTGTGTATATATGTTTGTGTATACATGTAATATATGTGTGTTTGTGTGTGTCTGTATGTATCTCTTTCTCTCTGTATATGTGTGTGTGTATGTGTGCATGTGTGTATGTGAGTACAGTACCATCAGGGGCCAGAAGAGGGCATCAGATCAGATCCTCTGGATACACAGTCTATTGAGAGCTGCTCTCCATAGGTGCTGGGAACCAAAACCTGCCTCTTAACCACTGAGCCATCTCTCTAGTCCCTGGCCTCTCCTGTTTGAAAAGTCAGAAAGCACTAACTCCAAGTACAACTGTTCTCCGTGAACCTCAGCCTCTTAACTATAAGATCAGAATAAGGATGACTAGTTTAGGGCATGGTGGTGACTACCACACTTAAAACACCCCCTAGAGGCTTGCAGAAGAGAATTATTCATACTTCTAAAGGGACAAGCAGTGTTTCTATTGTCACTCACTGGGGATATTATTATGACTTATAATCAATACAATCAAATGAATTGACATAGACTGTTTCCTCTTGCTTCAAGCATGCAGAAATGATGACCACTATAGAATGGAAACACACAGTAGAGCTTGGAAGCAATGAAAAGCTTCGTTTATCAGAAGTGGGTGGGGCCCTGTGCTGGTTAATTTTTTTGTCACCTTGAGTCATCAAGTTAGAGTCATCTGTGAAGAGGGAACCTCAACTGAGAAAAATACCCCACCAGACTGGCCCGCAGGCAAGTCAGTGGGAAGTTTTCTTGATTAATAAGTGATGTAGAAGGACTCAGTTCCCTGTGGGTGCTGCCATCTCTGGGCAAGCAGTCCTGGATCCTGTGAACAATGGCATCTGCTTCAGGTCCTACCTCCAGGTCCTGCCCTGATGTCCCTCCCCGATGGACTATGACTGGAACAAGTAAAGCTAAGTAACCCTTTTCTTTCCAAGTTGCTTTTGGTCATGATCTTTATCACAACAGTAGAAACCTAACTGGAGCTTGCCCTATACTCAAGTTAGAGGCACGAGTTTTGAAGCAGGATCACATTCAGGCTGAAGTTAAGTCTCCTGGCTCCAAAGGGAGGGGCAGGCCACAACTGTTATCTCTTTGTAAGTTGGATCTGACAAAGGCTGTCGCTTTAGTCAGGGGCCTCCATCTCTGTGCTGATTTTTGGTCGGCGTTTCTGATTTTAGGGTGCTAACCCCTGACATATTAAGTCTATATATTTACCAAAGTGTGGAATCAAAGTCATTTGGTCCTGGCAGACAAGTACACTGTGTTATGGCTATATTGTGTTTTCACCTCCCAGAATGCTTGGAATTCCCACAAAAGAGACATAGAGAGTAAGACAGACCAAAAAATGTTGGGTTCCACAGCACCAAATTTAAAAAAAGAGCATTCCAGAGCCGTGGCAGGCAGAGCTATCTGAAGTCTTCAGAATGACCACAAAGTGCTAAAACAAATCACAGGGATCATCCTGCTTATGGATGGAATGCATGGTGAAGAAGATGTCAGGTAGTTTAAAAGACGAACCAGAGGAAAATCACAGGATTATAAGAAGCCATGAAAACAAGAGCTTATTGCCCTGTTCCTGTTCTTAAGGTGGTTATTCACTCAAAGCCCAGGAGCATCTCCACTTCCACCATACAAGCATCTCTACAGGAAATGAGTTGGGGGGCAGCACAAAGGGGCTCAGCTTCTCCTCTCCTCTGTGGGCTCATCATCCATCCAAGAAGTGGGGTCTCAAAGCAGGGAGCATTTGTTCTTGTCTTTCACAAGCAGGTTCCTGGCCAGCGCATCTATCCCAACATCCTGGGAACTGAGCAGACTCTTACTTAATGCTAGGCTCAGAGTGTGGGCGGGCTCAGTGAGCATCCATTGCATGCAGTGGCGAGGGCTGACCCAGGTGTGCAGCCTCGGAGCAGCTGTCCCTCATTCCCAGACACACTGGCATCACCTCAGCATCAGAGGTGGAGCATTCAGTGTTGGATCACCGTGTCCCCAGAGAGTCATAATGGAGCCATGAGGGTGCCATCTATGTCCAGCGTCACTCAGACCAACTCTAGGTATCACATCCCCAATTGGGTAAGTCTGCTGAAAGCCTGAACATCAACCCTTTTAGAGACAAACTTATGAACCTTTAGCAATTGCTAAGGGCTTTACTTTTGGGCTTAGGGTGCCGTTGCTGTGTCTGGACTCTTCCTGCACTGCTACTGCCTCTGTTAGCCCTGGCCCTTGGACATGGCCTCCTTACCGTGTGGTCGTCTGAGTCACTCTCAGTGTGAAGTGTTTGTGGCGAAGGGCATGTTCTAGGACAAACATTAAGGCAGGTCCTGGTGGCGTCCAGGGGCTCCGGGGATTGCCACGCCATTTATCATCAAGCTCCCCCAACCCACTGGCTGGTGTAGTGGCATCCATTAAGCAAATTGATCATGCTTCAGAGAACAGGTCAGGAATGTTCTTTGGCATGGCAATTGGTGGACTTAATTGTAATTAATGACTAAGAATCCCTTTAAGAATTCATCACTAATTTAAAGAGACATGTAAGGATGCAAACTAGGTCCGGCCGTCTTTGGATGCTTCACATGTAACACGTAATTACAAGAAGTGTCTTTCTTCTGCCTTGCGATAGGAAGAATGATTGAAAGCTGCTCCTGAAATATCTCAACCCACTCCCCACCAAGATGGGGAAGAAATCCGATTCACTAGGACACAGCAGATAAAGTTCCAGTCATCGGGGGGCTGGTCCTTCTGTTACCAGAGAGAAGGCTGTCAGCTGGAGGACTGGGGTGATGTGGAAGGGTTGGATCCAAGACATGCTGGGCACCTTATCCTGAAAAGGAAAGAGATCATTTGAAGGGTAGAGGAAGGAAGGGTTGTGATGACGCAAACACGTGGCCAACAAGAAGTGTAAAGCATGCAGAGTGTGAACAGGGAAGACCGTAGTCTGTGCCGTGTGGGTGAGGGATGACCAGAAATCCTGTGATCATCTCTGTTGGAGGCATATCTATCTGTGTTTCCTCTCATGAATCCCAGTGGTCTCTGTGATCTTCACACTGAGGCTTTCAGGCATAGTCCCTACCAGACTGCCATCTTCCACTCCCTGGTTTGAATGTTGGCTTTGGTTCTGCGCTCCTACACTGGGAACAGGTGCAGTTTACCCACGTGGGGAGGAATCAAAGCCTGGCTAATATCCCTCTGAGCCTCTACCCACTGGTACAACCTACCAGCCAGTGTATGGTCTCTGAAGAGTGTCATCTGATCTCTGTGCAGCCATGCTCACTTACCACAGGGGCCATTACTGCTGGACTCTGCACAGATATTGATAAGTAAAGACAAAGACAGTAGCTTGAGTCAGGAGTTTCATAGTGGTTTCTTACACAAGATCCAATGAACAGAAAAATCATGAGATGAGCTGTGTAGGGGCCTTTCTCTGTTCAGCTGCACAGGTTCATGGTCAAGGAAAACCAGAAAAACTGCTTATTTATTTAATAAATGAAGATTCGCGTTCTAACCAAGACTGGAGTATGGAAGCAGTACTGGAAGCTCCCCAGTGATTGACATCATGATATATAGCTCAGGCGAGCAGCAGGGAAATGGAGTTGTATGCTCCTCGGGTACCACCAGAGCTTTGGGAGAGGCTGGCATCTGCCAGACCCAATAGGATAGGATTAGCTTCCCAATCCACTCACTAAAAAGACCAGTGATGGTGAAAAGCAGGGAGAGATTTGATCAGCATGGCACAGTGGGTTCAGTGATTCCAAGTCTATCTTCGGGGTGCTGGCCTAGCCTTTAGATGTAAATAGAAGAATTGGGGAGGAGTCAAAGGCATGCATAAGCAAGCATTTTTTGGGGGCATGTTGCAGTTTAGTTATTAGTATCTGTATTATTTTTATAGTGTGGTCCAAGATTCTTTACTGTACAAGGGGACAAAGTAGATCTCAGGAAATGGTCTCCTGCTCTATGGTTGGACAACTGCCCTGGTTTGGAGGGGCAGTCAGTTGGCTCAGGTTCCCTGATGCTTGTGGGTAGTCTCAGTCTTGCAGTAGAGATGTTTATCCACCCATCTTGTTGCTTGTGCCTGGAAACCTAAAGTGGCTGCAGATTTGGGACAATGAGAAGGGCACCTTTCGTGGGTCTGGAGCACAGTGTTTTAAAAGCTGATGGTAGAGTATCTAAAGGAAGCAGATAAAACCTTAGAGCAGGGATGCCAGGCTTTTAGTTGACTTTGGGCCAAAATGAAGAGTTGATGCTTTTTTAGTAATCTCAGTTTCTAAGGGTCTTTTATAAGGGATATAGGATCCAGACACCTGCTGAAGGAGGTCTCCAGGTGTCCTAGTTGCTGTGATAAAATACCACAACCGAAAAACAAGTCGGGGAGTTTATTTGGCTGACACTTCTACGTCATCACCTATCAATGAAGGAAGTCATGGCAGAAACTCAAACAGGGCAGGGATGTGGAGTCAAGGGCTAATGCAAAGGCCATGGGGGAGTGCTGCTTACTGGCTTGCCTATAGCCTGAACTTATGGAGGCATTTTTGTGGTTGGTTGTTTTTATAATCTTTGTTCTTTCCTCTTTGTGGAGCCCACCACCCAGCTCCCAAATAAACGAACGGAGCCTTATTATTATTATTTTTAATGAATACCTGGCCTTAACTTGGCTTATTTCTAGCCAGCTCTTCTTAACTTAAATTATTCCATCTACCTTTTGCCTCTGGGCTTTTATCTTTTTTATTCTATATACCTTTCTTTACTTCTTACTTGCTGTGTAGCTGGGTGTCTGGCCCCTGACTTTTTGCTCCTTGATCTTCTCTTCCCAGATTTCTCCTTCTGTTTATTCTCTCTGCCTTCCACCCCTGCCTATTTCTCTCTCCTGCCCAGCTATTAGTCTTTCAGCACTTTAGTAGACCACTTGGGTGTTTTAGACAGGCAAAGTAACACAGCTTCACAGAGTTAGACAAATGCAACATAAAAGAATGCAGCACATCTTTGCATCATTAAACAAACGTTCCACTGCATACACAAATGTAATACATCTTTAACTAATATTCCACAGCACATTTTCTCAAATGAGGCTCCCTTCTCTCTGATGGCTCCAGCTTATGTCAAATTGACATGAAACTATCTAGCATACCAGGGAAGACTGTAAGACACATAGAAAGGGAGCTAGAGTTGAGATTTCTGCAAAATGCTGGGAGCAGGTGCAGGGGACTTGTTCAAATCATGGTAGCAAACAGAACAACAGATGCTTGGTGCCAGGAGCGGGCAGGTACAAGCTACCTTGGCAGAGACTGTTGCTCACAGGCAGCATGACCTGTGGGCTCTGGCTTGTTTCGGAAGCTGAGTGTTCCGGAGGCTGAATGTATGTAGCATAACAAATCTGAAATAAAGGTCCAATCTGACCTAGAAATAGTAACAGCATGAAGTGTGTCCATAGAAGCATCTCCCAAGGAGCCAGGTCTACTCCCAGGAGACAAGCTGACTAAAAACACACACCAAACACAAGAAAAAATATCAGTAGTGCTGAGCTTGACCTGGGATGGAGATGTTTCACTTCAGCCTCTACTCCATGGGCGTTGGCCATCTACCGACTGGGAACCTTTCTCCTGGTTTTAATATGTGGGTCATTGTGGATTAATGACTCCTCTGTTCCCATAATTTCATGTTTACTTCTGCAATGACCTTATTTACAAAGTAGATCATGTGATTAAGTACTGGCAGCTAGCTATGACATTAATGATTCTCTTTGGGGGATACAAGTCAACCCTGAAAATGATGGCTTTCAGTCATTTCAGAAGTTCCTCCTGTAAGAAACTGGGGGTGTTGTGAATGTTTCTGTTGGCTCTGCAGCTCTTTAGTGTAGCTGGCTCTGTGGCCCAGTGTCATCCTCTGTCCCTTACTGTCCTGTCTGAACTGTTGTCAGTGGTGTATTTGGTGATTGCTCCCACCTAAATTCCAGTGGCCTACTCTGTATTCTTCCTGGAATCTTCACTTATTGCAGAATAACATACAATTGCTGCTTGCTGGTGCATGGGCCCATCACAGCCTGCTCCAGACTTCTTTCTAGCACTGTGACTTTATAAAGTTAGCAGTCATGGGTCTCTGCTTGTCCCAAGCACAGGGCTAGTCATGCATGATCTCCTCTGCTCTCCAGACAAACTCAGAAGGCAGATTATCTGTCATCATTTGGTCCTTGGGTCATTGGAGGATTGGCTTGGAGGTCAATTGGCTTGGAGGAGGGATCAGAGGTTCAGAGAGTTCAGGCCCCTTGGAAGTAGGATTTGTTGAATAGAGGTGTGACTTCTCAGGACACATGGATAGTGACACATGGAGCCCAGATACAGAGCCCAGAGGCAGTTATGCAATACAAACAGGCAGGCACTCTTCCACGAAAGACCTGAGTGTAGTGATTAGGAGCACGGGCCTGCTTTCCGTCCCACCCGGCTCCTGCACGGCTAGCTTATACCCC
>LOJH01008355.1:389-15056 GCA_001685095.1 Ellobius talpinus | reverse complement strand
ATTAATTAACCAATGAAAGCAACAGATAGATAGAAGACCCTCCTACATCACCTGAGGGTACTAACATCCCCCAGACACTCTCTTTGTGTCCCTTCTGTAACAGGCAATGCTCTGTCCAGCTCGTGACCCATTGTTGACCTTCCCAGAATTCCCATATGAGCCGATCCATTCACATGCCCTTAGAAAGCGATCTCACGGGTGACTTGTTCACTCAGCAGGTGACAAGAGCCATGTCCTCACCTGTTGCTCCCTTCATTCTCATCTCCCCCCTCCCTTGCTTTCCCTCTCCGTTATTTTCTATGTCTTTCTACATTTTTCCTTATGTGCATATGTAGTGTGCATGCACATATGCTTGCTTGCAAGTATGTGGTGCACATGCGTGTGTGTTCATATGTGCATGGGGGCCTGAGGTTGATGCTGTGAGTCTTTCTCTATCACACGCTGCCTTATTGAGGTAGATGAACTGATCTGTCTAGTTCAGCTAGCCAGCTGTCTCTGAGGATCCCTGTTTTCTGCTGGAATCATAGGCAGGCTGTCAACCCACCCAGTATTTTCATAAGGCCTGGGAATCCTAGGTCTGGTCCTCAGACTTGTTTGGCAAGCTCTAGCCTCTGAGCATCACCCAGCCCTCTTTTTCCATTCTTTTCCTTTCCAACTCTGTAGGGCTGGGCTAGATGTATTTCCAGTTCTTGACATGAGATAAGGTTCTTCCTTTAAAAAAAAAGACTAGTGTATTGTTGGATATTTAGGTATATGCTTATTCATGAGGCACTTTATAAAAAGTTGTAATTTATTGGACTAATTATTTTTTAAATAAATGTTACTCTACTGAATATAATCACTAAAAATGTTTGGAACCTTGATTCTTTTATTTAGTATTTTTAATTTCTGGAAGTTCTGCAAAAACATAATTTTGCATATCTTTAAAACCTTTACTGTGATGGTTGTTGAAATAATGGAGTTTTTGTTCTAGAAAAAAACCTTGATTATCTTTTTAAAATTGGGTTTTATTAGAAAATTAATATATACCACACATATAATATATGGGGCTGGTACCAGGAGCAGTAATTACAGGGCGCAGCTGTGTGCACTGTGGCACAGAGGCAGCTCACTGCCCTGTGGAAAGTTCTTGTTTGCTCCCTCTCTCTAGGAGGGAGAAGCATTACTTCCAGGGAGGTGTTCATTGTTGTCTTCTTGGCTTTTCAATATATAAATAATATGCTGTCTAGATTTGAGGGGCGTTTGATTCATACAGTGGACAAACACCGGGTAAATTCTTAAGTGGTCTGCACTTTGCACACCGGAGCAGTGTGTAACAGAGCCTGTGACCTGGAGAAATGGGGTGTTGGGCAGAGAGGAAGAGGGGGCAATGGGGAAAGGAGCCCTATGCTTTGCTCCGTTCCTGACTCTGACCTCCTCTCATGGCTAAGCCCAGCTGGAGATGCCCTCCGGTGGAATGCAGGTTGGGTTCCAGCAGCAAAGAGCTGGGCAGGCTGGGTGCAGACAGTTGAATGGATTTGCAGAACCCAGTTGCATGGTTTCACTTTCACAAGCTGGGGCTGAAGGACTTCACCAAGTGATTTTTACCTGTTTCTGTTCCCACCGACAGAGAGGGCTGCAGCTACTGCTGGACACAGACACAGGGAAGGCCATCCAGAGCTGTCTGACTTCTGCTTGTCCGTGTCCAGTGGGCAGGTGCCACGTCTCGGGGCTTCCATGGTCACCAGAAAGGCTGAGTAGCCTGGTGTCTGCATTTCCTGTTTTGTGCAGTGCCTGGGAAATCTGTTGCCCTTGTCTCTACGTGTGTTGGTCTTTCTTTGTGCGACCAAGTGGGATGTTCACACAGTTCTATATTTTTATCTTAGTGTAAATTGAAAATGTGTGCTTGTGTTTATTTCTATGATATGAGGTCCTGCTAGGACTTATGAACAAAGCGTGGAGGATCAAAACAGACTAATAACCTGCCTGCCCCTTAGAGAAAAATAATGAACATTTTATAGTGTGAATACTCACACTAGGCTCTCAGCAGCTTTAAAATGCTCGCTGTATGTTGTTATCAATGACATTCACCATGCTGTACAGTATATTTTCAAAGTTCCTCCTTCGCCCTGTATGAGACATCCACCCTTTAGATATAATTTCCCACCCACTCTCCCCGAGTCTCTGGTAACCACCGCTCCACTCTAGGCTTTTGAAAGTTCCGACTGTTTTAGCTTCTGCGTATGAGTAAGGACACTGATCATTTGCCTTTTCCTACTTGGGTTGTTTATTTCATCAACACAATATTATTTTCAACCACATTGTTACAAATTCCAGAACTGTCTTTGTTTCTAAGTCTGAATAGTATTCCGTTGTGTGTAGCTAACATGTCTTGCGTACTCCCGCTCCTGAAGATGGACATTTGGGTTGACACTGTATCCTGTCTGTTGCACACAGAGCTGTGATGAATATGGAGAGGAAGGCATCCTTTCAGAATACCAGTTCACATCTCAGAGTGAAGGACTGCGGCATGAGGCTTTTTCTGGAGAGATGTGAACAAATTTCTACTCTCCCAAGGCAGGGAACGGATCAGGCCAAAGTAACAACTCCACCAGTGTTCAGCGTGGTGAAACATGAGTTTCCTGGGGTTACTGGGCAACTAAAAGGACATCTGCAGGGCTGAAAGCCCACCCCAACCTGGGCTACCTATGACTTGCAGGCATCTCCACAGGCTGGGGAGCTCCCCTCTTCAGCAGTCTTTGTTGCTTATATACCCTTGGGGAAGGAGAGGCCTGCGAGTATGACAGATGTCAGGAACTCTTTCAAGAGTTGCTTTCCTCTAGAATCTTAAGGAAATTCCCTCTAGAATTTTAGAGTTTTAAGGACTTTTTCCTGGAATAGAATTTTTAAAATAGATGCCCCTCAACTGAAGAATGGAGAAAGAAAATGTGGTACATTTACACAAGGGAGCAGTACTACTCAGTGGTGAAAGACAATGACATCTTGAAATTTGCATGCAAATGAATGAAACTAGAAAAAACCATTCTGAGTGAGGTAACCCAGACCCAGATAGACAAACATGGGATGTGCTCACTCATATGTAGTTATTAACCTAAAAGAAAGGCTAACCAGCCTATAGTCCACGATTCCAGAGAAGCTAGGGAACCCTAAGAGACGTACATGGATCCTCCTGGGAAGGGGAAACAGATAAGACCTCCTGAAAAAATTAGGGGGGCCACTGGAGAAGGGAGGGTGGAAGCAGAGGTAGAAAGAAGAGGAGGGAGGAGGAGAACATGAGGGAATGGGATGCTCAAGAAGGAGGAAGGACAGTGAGGGAGAGAAAGGAAACAGATATCTTGATTGAGGGAGCCATTAAAGGGCTAACAAGAAACATGAAACTAAAGAAATTTCCAGGAATCCACAAGGATGACCCCATCTAAGACTCTAAGTAACAGTGGAGAGGACGCCTAAACTGGCCTTCCCCTGTAGTCAGATTGATGACTAACTTAATTGTCATCATAGAACCTTTAACAAACAACTGATGGAAGCAGAAACAGAGATCTACAGTGAAGCACTGGGCTACCTGAGACCAGCCCAAGAGAGGGAGGAGCAATAACATGAGCAAAGGGGTCAAGACCATGATGGTGATACCCATAGAAAGAGCTGACCTGAGCTAGTGAGATACCTCCCTGACTCTGGACTGATAGCAGGGGGAACCTGCATAGGACCAAACTAGGCTCTCTGAATGTGGGGCACAGTTGTGAGGCAGTCTGTAGGGCCACTGGCAGTGGGACCAGGATTTATCCCTAGTGTTTGAACAGGTGTCTAGGAGCACATTCTCTTTGGAGGAGCACCTTGCTCAGCCTAGATAGAGTGGGGAGAGCCGTGGTCTTGCCTCAAAGTGAAGTGTCAGACTTTGTCGACTCCCCATGGGAAGCCTTATCTTTTCTGGGGAATGGACGGGGGATGGGTGGAGGGAAGGGTGGGGCGGGAGGAGGGAAGGGAGTGGGAATGGGGAGAGCTGTGTAAAATGAGAAAAGGTTGTATTAAAAAATTATTAATAAAATAGGATAAAATAAATGATGTTTTATTAACTGAGAATTTCACAGAATGTATTTTGATTGTATTACCTTTCACAGCCCCCCCCCATAACTTCTTCCGGATCTGCTGCTACCTCCCCACTCCTTCCCATGTGTATGCACTTTATTCTGTTTTATAACCCACTGCATCCACGCTGCATGGCCATATATGCAAGTGTGTATGCAATATATACATATAGTATATGCGAAGTATATCCATATATGCAAAGAGGCCATGCACTAAAGTTGACGTACTAGGGGCTATATCCTTAGAGAAAACTATCTTCTTCCCCTGAGAAGCCATTCTTAGCTACCCAGTTAGGGGTGAGGGCTCTTGAGCCCTTCCCGCTCCATGCTGGAGTAAACTGGCTCCATCATGTGCAGGCAGCCATAGCTTCTGTGATTCATGAGGGCAGCAGTCCTGTTATACCCAGAAGCCACTACTTTGCCACAGTCTGCCCTGACCTCTGGCTCTTACAGTCTTTCTGCCCCCTCTTCCACAATGATCTGTACACCTTGGGGACAAGGGCGTGATTACAGGTGCCCTGTTTATGGTAAGAACTCCCCTGAAACATATTACCTGGACTTTGATCAGTTGTGAGTTTTCTTTATTAACCACCACCCACTGCAGTAAGAAACTCCTCTAAGGACTGTAATAGCTGCACTAATCTATGAGTGGAGAGATGCAAATTTAGATAGCAATTTGATACGATGTCCATTTAGCACCAGGAGGTTCAGCTGCATCTTTGTCTGTGGGTCTGCACTCCTCAACCTCAGCTTCTTGGCCTGGTTGCAGTGGGTAGGTGATGGGTAGTGGGACTCACATTCCATCAGAAAGAGGGGGCTTGGTTGCTCCCACAACATTCATGCCATTACTACACCTACCTTGCTGTGCCAGGCACTGTTGGAGACAAAATGTTTTCATTCGTAGGGAATTATCACACATTAGCCAGAAGTAGAATTGCTGTGTTTTGGAGAAATTTTACTATAGATTTTTAGTTTCTCAGCTTGGAGGTGCTAATTTATATTCTTACCAACAGCACACAAAAGCTTTCATTTCTCTGGATCATCCAGAGTGTTTATCTTTCATTTTTGGATAGTAGCTGTTCTAACAGTTGAGGTAGTATCTTACAGTAACTTATTTTGCATTTCCTCCATTAATGATGTAGAACATTTGCTTATTTCATCTACTGGTAATTTTTATATCTTCTCTTGAGTAATGCCTATGCAAATCTTCTGCCCATTATATTTGGGGTTTTGTTTGATTTTATTTTTTGTACTTAATTGTTTTTAATTGAGCTATAAATTTTGATGTTTTGCTTTCTTAATGTTGAGCTGAGTTCACAACATTCTTCATAATCCATAGGTCATCTCCTTAGACTATCAACTGATTTCTTTTATGTGTAGAAGCTTTTCAGACTGATGTACTCTATTGGTCTAGGTTTTGCTTTTGAGGCTTGTGAATTCTTGGGGTCAGATAAAAAAATTATTGCTCAGATCAAAGCTGTTTGACTTTTCCTCTATGTTTTTTCTCCATATATATTTCCATAGCTTTCCATTTAAGTATTCAATTCATTTTGAGTTGACATTGTCCATAATGTCAGATAAGGTTCAGTTTCATTCTTTTGCAAGTGACCATACAATTTTCCCAGCACCATCATTAAAAAAGACTATCCTTTCCCCATTGTGTATTCTGCTCAAGAGTTTTATTTTTAGCTTGTGTACATGCCATGGCGCATGTCATGGGAGTCAGAGGACAACTTGTAGGACTTGTTTTTTCCTTCCATCATGTGGGTCCTAGAGACTGAACTCAGGTTGTCAGGCTTGGCAGTGAGCAGCTTTACCTGCTGTGTCATCTTGATGCCCTCTCTTCCATTGTGTGGTCTTGCAGTCTTATGCTTACATTTTGATTGGTATGGGAAATGGTTTATTATGCTCCACTGGTCAGAGTGTATTTTTAAAAATATTTTCTACATCTATTAAATGATTCTATCTTTAAAATATAGTTTTAAATCAGGTAAACTGATGCTCCCTACTTTGACCTTTTTTTCCCACTTATGATTGTCTTGGATAGTATGTATGTGTTTCCTTGTGAATTTTATTTTTCTCAGTTTCTATAAAAATAGTACTGTAATTTTGATATCAGCTACATTGAAGCTATAGATCCACATTGGGTACTGTGAATGTTTTAGCAATATTAATTCTTTTCCTCTGTGAGGTCAGGGTATCTTTCCATTTGTTTTCCCCAGTTTCTTTCATTAATATTCTATAGTCCACAATGCATCTTGGTTAAATTTATTCCTATTTTTTTTTTCTAGTGTCTATTTTGAATGGCATAATTTTCATGTAACTTTATTTTTTGTTAACTCATTAGTATATAGGGATCCTATTAATTTTTCTTTTACACTTGATTTTCTTAAACCAAGTGCATTTTAAGAGACCATACCCATTTTTGTTTGTCTCAAGATATTTTAAATTTTTGTTTTTAATGCCTGTACTGGCTGTTTGGAAGCATACTATTTAATTTCTGTGTTGTGGACTTTATGAAATTCTCCCATTATGGTTTTCTTATTTCATACTATTGTAGTAAAAAAGATATAAAGTTAGTTGACATTAAATTAATCATCCATACTTTTCTAAGAGGCCTATTGTGTGATGTATCCTGGGAAATGTTCCATGTGCTTCTGAAAAGATAAATAATCTGTTGTTGAATGGAATGGTTTCTTTATGTCTGTCCATTCATTTATTTAAAACACTCTTCTGCTCCAACTTTTCCTTATTTGTTTTCTATTGGCTTGGTCTGCCCATCATTGAAAGTTAGAGTATTGGAAGTCTGTATCATGTCTCTATCTTCATCTGTTTCTTCCTTGATATTTGCTTTATGTGTTTAAGTATTGCATTTGTTGATTCATATGTATTTACAACAGTTATAGTTTCTTGATGAGTTGACTTCATCTTCCTTAGTGTTTCTTTATGGTTTTTTAAGTCTATTCTTTGTCAGTGTAGCTACTCTTGTCATCTTTTAGTTTCATTGTGTGGAATGCATGCATTCTCCATCTCCTTGTCTGTAATTTATGTGTAAAAGATTAAAAGCTAAAAGTTAAGTGAGTTTCTTGTAGGCAGCACATAGTTGGATATTACAATAAAAAAATCTGTTTAGTCACTTTTCACTGCTTCATTGGGGAAATCAATATCTTTTCATCCAAGCTGCCTCTGACATAAGATGATTAATACTATCACTTGTTTTCTAGTATATCATGTTTCTTCCTCTCTTGCTGTCTTTTCTTGTGGTTTGATGATTTTCCTATTGGTGTCATTTGATTCATTTCTCATTTTGTTTTATGTTTGTAGTAATTATTTTTCTTTACATTTGCCATGAATCTTACATGGAATGTTTTATAAAATCACATTTAAAATATTTTTTAAAAATGTATTTGTATGTGTGTGTTCCTGTGCTTTGTGTGTGCAGGTGACAATGGAATCCAGAACAGGGGCATCAGATCCCCAGGAGCTGGAGTTGTAGATGTGAGCTGCCTAATGTAGGTGCTGGGAACTGAATTATTGTTTGCTGCAAGAGCAGCACACACTTTAAACCACGAAGGCATCTCTAGTCCCTGGAAGTACATTTCAGCAACTTAGACTATGTAGTTCAACTCTATTCTTTTATTCTCTTCCCATATATTTTATGTTTTTGATGTTAGAATTTATATCATCTTTGTCCACCCCTGGAAAATTTATTTATCAAGAATTATTTCTAATGGAATTAATTGTCTTTCTGCCCTTATACTTGGAATAACACTGCATCAATACCACTCTGCAGTCCTAGCATGTTCAGAATAAGACTCTGTTTCTCATAACTGTTAAGTTTTGTGCATTTGTGTGTTTGATGTTGTCAGTCACAATCACAAAGTTTTGGTTCAGCTTCAGGAACTTCTCTCAGCACTTTTGGAAAGGCAGATGGTTATAAACTGCCTTAAACAGTGTTCATCTGTGAAAGTTTGTATTTATCCTCTGTTTTTTAAAGACAGATTTTCTGGGTTTAGTATTCTTGGTTGGCAGATTTTCTCTTTATCATTCCAACACCCTATTCTACTCTTTTCTGCCCAACAGGGTTCCTGTTGATAATTCTGCCTGTGTTCACATCAATGAACTTTTCTATGTGATGCTATTTATGTATTTCTGTTCCTTAAGTTTTGTCTTTGATTTTTGATTTTGTGTGTGTGTGTGTACTTCTCTCTGAGATGAATTTGATTGAAGATTTCTGTGCCTCCTTTACTTTTGCACTGGCATCTGGCCCCAAAATTAGGATACAACTTAGCCATTGTTTCTTTAAATGTGTTCTCTTTCTCTCTCTGCCTTTTCCTGTCTCTCTCCTTACTTCACTCTCTCTTTTCTTCATTTCTCTACCCTCTGTCTTTCTCCTGGAACTCTCTCTATGCTGGCTTGACCTCTAGACAGGTTCCATTATGAGCCGGGGTCTTCATTCTTGTTCATTCTATTGTCTTTTTCTTTGTATGAGTGTCTACTTTCAACTAATATATTTTTAGATTACTGAATCATTGCTTCTTCTTCATTCAGTCTACTGTAACCCAAGTTTCCATCAACAGATGAATGGATAATGAACATTTGTTTTATATATGTATGCTCACATATATAGGAATAGTATTTAGCTCTGAATAATAAAGTACTCACAGATTTTTGTGGGATAATGGAAGGATTTAGAATTTATAATATTAAACAAGGCCACACAATATCAGAAAGAAAAACCCCAAATGTGTTCCCTCATATGCAGAACCTGGCCAATAATATATATATATATATATAAACAAAAATGTGCATGTAGGTTCAGTATAACGTGTAAGAAAGAAAGCAGAAAGGGTCAAATGTTAGGGGATACAGGTCATAGAAATAAGTTATAAAAGAGTGTATAAAGCTAACTGGTGTCTTAATTCTAACTTTGTCATGGAATTTTGGGTTTTTTGGTAGGGGATTAGAGAATATAAATATTCTTGTAGTGAAATTGTGAAATCCATTGTGAAGCTCATTATTTCAGAATGGCCATTATAACTATATACATGTTCACTTAGATGTAGAGATTTGGGGTCTGTTTGATTTTGGTGCATGAGTTTTTTAATTTGCCCATTTTATATTAAACTTTATAAAAATTAAACAAAAAGTAAACAACCAAAAATGTCTTCAGTTCAGTTCCTGTGTTTTTCATCTCTGGAATTTCCATTTGATTCTTTTTTTAACATTTCTTGACTGTCAGATTTCTTACTTTGTTCATGTATTGCCTCCACACTTCATTTAATTTTTGATTCAAGTACCCTTTTAAGCATTTATCTATCTATCTATCTATCTATCTATCTATCTATCTATCTATCTATCTAGTGTCTGCCTGTGTGTGCACATGTGCGCATGCACAGATGTTGAGGTGCCTGTGTGGAGGTGAGAGGACAGCTGTGGTAGTTGGCTCTCTCCTTCCACTGTGTAAGCCCTGGAGGTTGAAGTTAGGCTCCATGGCAATGCACCTTCACCTGCTGAACAGTCTCACCAGCCCTTCATTCTAATTCCCTGTTTAATGAGAATTTTAAGGAGAATTATTATTATTTTTGGTCAGTCATTCCACAGACTTCTATGCTTTAGGAGACATCATTGGAGCTTTGCGGTAGCTTTTAGAGATGTTGTAATTTCCCAGTTCTCTGTCTTCCTCTTGTCACTACATTGCTGTCTGTGTATCCAAGGAGACTCATCCTGTCCAAATCTTGGACAAGGCAGACTCTCATGATTGTGTCTAGTTGCAGGTTCTGGAAGGACCAGCTAGCGATCTCTGCACAGGCAGAGCTCCCTGGGAGTTCCTGGTTGGCTGGGCTGTTCCCTTTGCTCTGATGCTGAGTGAGCTGCTTGCTGGGCTTCTGTGTCTGGCAAAGCTGGCTGGTTCTACTGCATTAGAGCTGATGTTAAGTTGTGAGGACATTGCTTTTCCTCTTCCAATTCTGTTTTTAATCAGTACCGTTGACTGTACAAGTCTCACAGGTTTACTTTTGAGTAGTAAAACTGTGTTATGATCCTTGTAAGGTTGAAAGCTGGGCTTTCTGTGGCAGTAGAAGCCTGAGTCTTCTGACTGCCATATTGCTGACCTTAACAGCCTTTATTTTATTTTATTTTATTTTATTTCATTTTATTTTTTGAGTTGGTCTCATGTATCCAAAAGTGGCCATGAACTTGCTATGTAACTGAGGAAAACCTTGAGCTTCTGGTCCTCTGGCCCCAACCTCCAGAGCTGGGATATCACCCTACCTGTTTTTTTTTAAGGGGTGATGGGAATTGGACTCAGGGCTTCATGCATGCTAGACAAACACTCTGCCATCTGAGCCATACCCCAGCCTTGGCTCCAAAATTCTGTACTGAGCACCTTGGAAGTGCCTGATCCTTATTTAGCTCTTTTAGATGTGACAGCGAACAAAAATGACAGTAACCTGGTCCTTGTGGAGTTTAAACTCTAATGGAGACAATGATTAAAATAAACAGTGCGCTAGAAAATGAAGAGTTATGACTGCATTGGAAAGATTAGAATTATATATGCGTGTCTCTTAATTATATTGGAAGTACTATTGAGAGAATTAAACGGAAGAGGGGGAAGTGTAGGCATGGCAGTTTTTAGACTGCTGCTGCCGGGGACTGTGCTGAGGTGGGAAGGTGACTGGGTGCCTCCTACTTGAGTTATAAACTCATCCTATTCCTGGGCCATTGTTGCCCCTTCCCCCCTAGCCACTTGGCTCCCCTGTCGCCTCTTTCAACACTGCTCCAAGATCACCATTTCAGGAATGGGGAGATTTATAATGAATGTCCGCATAGCACGCGGACCTGAACTTGGATCCCCAGCACCTATGTAAGAGGCAGGCATTGTGGCACCCTTCTGCAACCCCAGGGTTGGCAGGTGGATCCCTGGAGCTCATTGGCTGGCCAGCCTAGCCTATCAGTAAGGGCTAGGGCCAGGGCCAGTGAGAGAGCCTGTATTAAAAAGTAAGGTGGTCAGCTCAGGAGAAAGATACTAGAGCACACACACACGTATGCACACAGGCACACACACAGTACACATGTGCATTTGCATCTACACTGATAATCATGGTCTAGTTTTCTTCATGTTATTCTCTCTGTCTCTCTGTCTCCCCCATTCCCTGTCTCTCTCCCCGCTTCCTTCTCTCTCACTCTCTCCCCCATATCCCACACGCAGCTGGAGTTCATTGTTAATTAGTATCTTTAGTGATTTGCTTGGCTCTGGAGAAGGTTACTTGTCTACTTTCTTTCATAATTTCATAAATTTAACTTCTTTTTTGCATAATCCGCTGTTCTCTCCTGGCTTCTGTTGGGGGTGTTTACTGCTTTCTGCCCTTTCTTGTTTCCTAATAGAAGCAGGCAAAGCTTTAGCTTCCCTTCTGTATTGATTTACTGGAAGCTCGTAAGTCTTGAGATTTCATTATTTAAAATTTTTCTTATTTACTTCATAATCTTTTTATTTCACCCATGATTTATTCAGAAGCATATTTAAAAAGATTTTCCAAATATGTACAGTTTCTCTTGTCATTAATTTCTAATTTGCTTGGTTTTGCCTGAAAATTGGTCCATATTATCATCCTATAGAACTCATTAGGACTGCTTTATAGTTTAGTGTCTGCTAATTTTAAAAAAATATTCAACATAATTTTTAGAAATAGTATGCAATCTGTTGTTTTTATTTTTATTTTATTTAGTGGAAAACACTAGTGAGACTCACAGTCACCTCTAGTGTGTCTGGGAGGGTTTTACCTGGCAATTAGTCATGAGGCTTCTGACTTAACTTGTAAATATTGATTCTACTGGTGGAGTCAAAATTTCCATACACTATTGGGAGGTAGTATGACTGAAGAAGTTGAGGAATAGTTGAACTGGTGGGTCGCTGGTGCCAGCCTTTGATGGTCTACATTGCTCCAACGCCTTTTTATCTTCCTTTTGCTTCCTGGCTACCGGAAGCTGCTGGACAGCTTTCCTCACCCTGCCCCTCCCACAAGATGCTTCTATCGTGCTTCTTGCTTTGCCTGAAAACGATAGAGCTGACCCACCCCAGATTGAACTGTGAACCCACACAGTCTGTTCGATTTTAAATCGTCTCAGGGACGGACATTCTGACTGGCAGCTTGGAAAAGCTCACCACGTGTGATGTCCAAGTCTCCAGTGTGTTTATTAACTTTGATTTTCTTCCTTTGTTAGTAGCTACATGAAGGTTTCTTCTATGACTCAATATCGTTCTATAAGTTTTATCTTTATGTTTTTTGAAGCTGTTTTTGGACACAGTCAAAAGAATGATGCATGGTGAACAATGCCCTGGGGACCTGTGAGAGAGGCTCCAGGACAAAGGCAGAGAGCCTTTACCTCAAGTACATTTTGTCCTCTGGATTGTTCTTGGATGTTATTTCATGCCTCCTGTGTTAAACATTTACATCCTATTTATAATACCTGTTTATTCTTGGTGGGTGTCAGAACATAGCTYTAGAACCCAATCTGGTCAGTGTGCCCTGAGTCTGGATATGGCCATATGCCCTGCCTTTCTGNATCTATCTATCTATCTATCTATCTATCTATCTATCTATATTATATGTATTTCCTTTGCTCCTTCCTATAATGAGAACTTGTAAGGTTTCTTGTGAAAGTCAATCATCTTTAAAGCCATTATAAATCTTTATCTTTTAATGAATGATTTTTGACTATTTTAACGTAATGAATAAGGCTGAATTTGTGCTTCTCTGCTCTGGGGGTTTGAATGAGAATGTGCTCCATAGCCTCAGGCATTTGAACTTGGTGTCCCTGGTTGGTGGTGCTGTTTAGGGAGAACGGGAAGCCTTGCTGGAGGAAGTATACCACTGGGGTGGGCTTTGTGAGTGTATAGCCTCACCTCACTTCCAGTTTGGGGTTGAATATGTGAATGCTCAGATTCCTGCACCAGCTGCCTGCTGTCATGCCTCCCTAGCCATTTTAGATTCTAGCCCTCTGGAACTGTAAGCTTAAATAAACTCTTTCTTCTCTAAATTGCCTTGATCAGGGTGCTTCATGACAGCAACAGAGAAGTAAGCAATATACCTGCTTTATATCTTATTTTTCCTGGCTTTCCATTTTCCCGTTATTGCGTTTGTATTTATTGAGGTTTTTTTTATTTTATTTTATTTACTGCACTCAGTTTTACTACTGCTTTGGAATGTTTTGCCCTTCAAATATATTTTAGGAGTTACCTTAGACTATTTTATCTTTTTGAAATAGGCTCTTGATGTGAAGCCTAGGCTAATCTGAAACTTATAATTCTCTTGTCTTAGTCTTTCAAGTCTTAGAATTATAGACCAGTATGTTTGGTTAGAGCATTTTGCATTTTTGTTTATTTTGTTTGAGATAAGATCTTACTCTATAATCGAAACTGGCCTGGAACTCATAGTAATCCTCCTGCCTCAGCTTCCTTCCTGCTAGGATTGCAGACATGAGCTGCCACCCTTAGCTAGAACATTTTGCATTTTAGGAATATATATATATATATATATTCCTTAGTAATTTTAGGAATATATATATTCCTTAGTAATTAATGAAAAATAGGCCATGAATTTGAAGGCAAGCAGGGAGGGGCATATGGGAAGTTTTTGAGGAAAAGGGTGGAAAGGAGGAATGTAATTAGATTATAATCTCAAAAATAAATGTAAAATGTTCCATTTTAATTAGCTTCCAAGATATCAGGTTTCCACTTTGTGCATCTATCTTTAGTTTGGGCTACCCTGTCCCCTACCATCTGCGCTCTCCTGTCCTCCTGCCCCACCCTTGTGTAAGTTTTCCACCCTCGGTATTCCCTACCCCATCCTCTTTCATATTATACGTGTTCCACCAGCCCCTTTTACTTTACTCTTACATGCAGCAAAGTCAAAAGCATTTTTCTTCTCCCCAGAACCCATGAGGATGTTGTACTCTTTGGCTCCCAGAATTATGTTTGCCATGTGTGATAGTCTGTCCATTTTATTAGATTTTTCTCGGTTTTCGAACCTGCCTAGTTACATTGCTGCTCCTCCTTGTGCGGGTATATGCTGGTTTGAATGAGAACGCTCACCATAGTCTTAGACAGTTGAACACTTGGTCCCCAATTGGTGCTGTGTGGCAGGAGGCTTAGGAGGTGTGGCCTTGCTAGAAGAAGTACGCCACTGGGCTTGGAGAATTTAAATACTTTCGCTATTTTTAGTTTGTTGTCCCTGCTTCGTTCTTGGTTCAGAATGTGAGCCCTCAGCTTCCTGTTTCTTCCACTGTCCTGGTTATTATTGTCAATTTGATACAAATTAGTTATTTGGGAAGAGGTTCTCTCTGTTTTAGAATATAGCTCCAAAAGCCTGGACTGTAGGCAAGTCTGTAATACATTTTATTAATTAGTGATTGCTATGGGAGGGGCCCAGCCTGTGGTGAGCAGTGTTATCCCTGGTCTGGTGGTCCTGGGTGCTGTTAGAAAGCAGGCTGAGGACTGTGTCCTTTGCTTTACAGACGCTTCTCAGTCTCAGGATGTCCCATTTATTAATTGTTTCTCTCAGTGTCTGTGCTACTGGGGTTA